>MU204309.1:0-17435 GCA_017309775.1 Paedocypris sp. Pulau Singkep | reverse complement strand
AAATCCCGAATCTAAATCAGTTTATATAAATACTGCTGTTCAACTCTGGTTGATTTAAGCAGATCCCTACCAAAAAATACCAACTGGTATATTAATACAAGTTTGACAAGTAAGCTTATTAATTTTAAATAATTCATCTAACAATAAAAACATACAAAAATATTTCTAAATTTTTAATATTTCTTTGAAAGCACCATGAATCTGCAGTGAAAACTCACTCAGATCCTTCTACCACAAGACCAGCTTTAAAAAAACAAACAAACAAACAAACAAATAAAACATATAAAATATTGTACTCTTGCACTTTTAGAGCTCTAAATAATTAATTATTTTTTAATTAATTACTAAATAATTTAGTATTTAACTTTAAATAGTGTTGATTTGTATTTTAAAATGTATTTAAGATTAAAAAAAAACTAACAAAAAAATAGATAAAATACTAAAATTCAAATAAAGTGGTTTAGCATTTTAACTCACCAGGGAAGGTCCCATTATGATATTAAAATTTTCTTTTAATATCAAAATATTCAATTACATATTATCAATTTTTTTTTTATTTAATCCTTTTTAAAAAAACTTTTTAAAATGACAAAATTATAGTTCCTCGTTTATAAGAATAAAGTTCTACTGCTTGGAAAACGAAAAAAGCATGATTATTTCAATAATCATTTTAAAAATCTGAACCATCTCTTCTTCATTCTTCAGCATCACAAGAAACATTAACAAGAAACATTGAAAATCTGCTGAATAGCCGCGCGTCCGAAAAAGAGACACGTTTTTGTTGCGCTTTGTATGTGCCAGCAATAATGCGCTGAGCCACTTCACTCTTTTACTGGTTCATTTTAAAGCATTTCAACTATATCTAGGACCGTGATAAGTTTGCTTATATACTTTAATTAGAGAAAGTAACCGCTAAAACGTGATGTTTTATTAAACTTTACATTTAGCGGGAAAAAAAAACCGCTAAAGCGTCAGATTTCATTGCACTTAACATTGCAAAAATAAAAAAATTAATACAAGATTCTTCACGTTTGTCTGACTTTCGACCAATAGATGACACTATCCGTTATTTTGGTGGTATAATAATATTAATTGTCTGCTACAAGAGCGGGGAGATTAGAGATAAGTCAGATTTGGAACAAAAAGGAAGCCTTTAACCTGCTGCCTAACGATAATGTGAAGATTGCGAATGAAAATAATTAAAAAGCGAAAGCGTAAATCATTTCCGTATTGTTTTTTAAAATACATTTGTTTGCGCTTGACATGTTTGGCACTAATCTGATTTGTTTTACTAAACTTGGGCGGCCCAGTAACGTTTAATTCACGGAGCGGCGCTGGTCACCGGGGATTGGGATTGGGGACAATGGCACTGAACTGCGATTCGTGACTTTCAATGATAGTTTTGCCCCAAAATCAAGCCGTTGGAGCGATTACCGGACTACTCCCTCGATCCCACGCAGTGAAGAGAAAGTAAAGCAGACTCCGCGAAAACGAATGCAATGAATGAAATGTGCAGAAATAATAAATGCCAGAGCAAGGTTTTAAAATAAAATAACAATTGAGCTAATGAAAAAAACTATTGTACCATCGTGGCCATCCACTGAGGGAGGGGGACAGCGGAGTGACGGATGCGCACGCGCATAAACGTATATGCGCAAACCATTATTGTTTTGTGACTGACAGTGTAAAAATAAATGTTATAAATATGATAGTACATTTAATTAACGTACATTTGTGTATATGGTTCTGCTTTTTAAAATGTGTTCATAAAGAAAGCAAAAAAAAAAAACCCCTACATAATGGAACATTGAAAATTGTTGATTTAATTTTTTGCATGCTCTGCAGGCCAGATTGAAACGTTTCACGGGCCGCATGTGGCCCGCGAGTTGTAGTTTGCCCATGCCTGGGTTAATCCCTAGCGCTGAGAGCCTGATGAAGTGAGCCGGGACTCGTGTTGACAAAATATTACTGAAATAGACTCTCTGGTTTAACAGTATTGATACGAGTCACGCAGATGATAAATGGTGTTTCAAGAAGTTCGTTTAGGGAAGTTAAAAGCTGTTTTCATTATAAATGGAAGTGTTTTTACGTCCAGTTTTGTCCCGTTAATGTGTTGTAATACCAACCCGCCTCAGACCTACGCATCTGACAGGAGTAAACAATACTAGAAACGTATGTATGTAACAATTAACCCTATAATCCCTATAATCGCTCTCAGTGAATGTGCGATGCACGTTTGCACTTGTATTTACAGTAGACGTTTATGCGCTGATCAATGATTAGGTTTTAATTAAATTCCAAATTGAAATCATTTCATATGAATACTGCTTTTTAACTCTTGATTCATTAAATGATTTAAGCAGGTTTGTTTTTTTGTTCTGGTCAAATTGACGCATATTAAACGCTTAAAAAGAAAAATACTTAAGTATTTTATCACATTGGAAAAGCTTCTCCTGGGTCAGTTCACATATTTGTAACTGCCGCTACATGTTTTTGTTGCAAAGATAATGTTTCGGTGAATTTGACCCTTCAGACAAAATGGAAACTAAAAAGAGTCAGAAAGATCAATTTGTTTTTTTGCAACATTGAGACATAATACACTGCTGTCTCAGACTTACACACACTCTCTAGCGTGTCTCTCATACACACACACTGTTTTGGTTTCTGACACTTATGCATAATAAATAACCCCGGGTCAAATAGACCCACGAACATTATTGATGTTCTTCTGAAACAAACATTATAGAAGGGTTAAATTATGTTTTTATTAAGTACTTTGTATCTGCGAGTTCTCGTTTTCCAAAAAGTGGTATTGGTGTTACCCTGTGTATAAACCTGTTCAGATCCCAATTCATTTGGATTATTTTTACCTTTTGTTTTCTTAATGGTAAAATTGTTTCAACACCGAAAAGTAACTTGAATCAATTTCCTAAAGCCACAAATTACCAGATTTACAGAAACGTTTGATTTCTTTCCACAGCACCATGTACTTTCAGGCTTCTTGCACGACGAACTGAACTGAATATAGAAATGAAGAATTTCAGTCAAGCTCTCAAGGATGGTGAAACCATATGCCGACTTTATCCACTTTGGCCAAAGGTATGAATGTGTGGTTGGTGTGCCTGGTTTGACTCTAGTCTCGGCTCATACTTATAATTTTAAGCATAAACTTTGGGAGTGAAACATCAAGATGAAAATTGTTCCCACTATTCATTTTATTTAAATTAAAACAACTTTATTAATCCCAGGGGGAAATTACTATTTACAACTTTAAATGGATGTTAAATAAAATAATAGGAATAATGGAAAATAGAGAAGTAACAATAATTAGGGATGTCCCGATACAATGTTTTAATTTCCGATATCGGAATATTGTATTTAAGTTATAATATATTTTGTTATAATATATTTAACTTCCGATATCATATTGCAGCCTTCAGTACTAACGAATACGATACAAATCCGATACAATAATCAGCACAAAACATCTTTTTTTTTTTTTTTTTTTACCAATTTAGTTTGTGTAGAATGTATGTAAGGCTAAATCAAACGGAGAACAAAAGTCAGCAAGAATGGAGTTGGAATGGAAAAAAACAGGCAATTTGTTATCTATTGGTTACATGAATTTGAACTTTTTACATAAGAATATATAAAAAGGGATTAAAGATCGAGGACAATCGGTGCGAACTCGACAGAAATTCAGACTGGCTTCTCAAAGGTTGATGAACCTGCGTCAATCGTGCAAAATTTAGTGCCATGTTTTGTGTGCAAAACACCGATGTACCTTCAATTTACCTTCACGCGTAATGGTCCTAAACACGAGTAATGAAAAAGAGTGAAACCCAGACATTTTCATGAATTTTTGTGAAAACCCGCCCGGAAGTACCAAACAGGACGTAAAAAGAGGACATGTCCCCGCAAAAGAGGACACTTGGTCACCCTATTCAATTCGGTGGTCCTCATGCAGAGTTATGTGATGTGCAATTAAATTGGATGCATTAAACTTTTCCGGTTCTGTTCCACCACGAAAAATTTGTACCTGACAAGTGTTGCACTGAGCCACACTGACTAATTTGGACTTTAATGAGAAATACTGGCACATGGCCGACATCGCTCATGAAGTGAAAATTAATATATACCTCTGCATTATATGTATATATACATAAAAGGAAAAAGTAAATTAGCGAAACCAATTAAGGGTGAATTTTTTTTTTGGCAAAACTCTGCAGCTTTTGACAGCACAAGGGGGATTAATAAAATAAATCTTTGAGATTTAGTGCAAAATATTTGTATAAACTAACATGTTTCTCTCTCCTTGCAAGAGTTTTCTGCAGTGTAAGTTATGTTGGTTTTGAAGCAAACTCTTTTTACTCGTTGTCATTTTGTGATTTTTAGGTGCTTGATTAAATTACTTGTGGGTGTGCTTATATTCGCATGGTGCCTAAATTAGCGCAACTATAATATACTGTACAGTTGACTGCTTAAATAGTACAGCGTTTAAAGGGAGCAGGCTCTTTATAACTCTAATAACTCTTTATTAAGAGAAAGTCCTAAAGCAAATCACATCTCATAACGCAAATTTGTGCTGCTTTATTAGTGTAAAAAAAGCTGCTTTATTCTGAGAAAATTTGAGGGAGAATGAGAAAAATGAGCCATTAATTGACAGCATTCAGATTCAGAAAACGAAGGTAAATGCACTTAATTCCACGACTGCCTCCGGTGTTTAGGTGGTCAGGGGGCAACCAGCTTCTCTGTAACCCAGCGGGCTTTGAATACTCTTATCAATTCGAGCAATAACGCTAGACAAATAATTAGCAAGAATTTAAAAACGTGTGTGTGTGTGTGTGTGTGTGTGTGTGAGAGAGAGACTGGGCAAAAATAGGCTGTCAGTTTTATAACTTGATGATTGGTTGAAGGGTGATTTTTAGGTAGCGACTGAAATGTTGTATCTTTTTATAGGGTCACTACCTTAAGGGTGCTGCCTTGAATGGTATAGGACGCAGTGAAGAGGCTCTGCAGGAATACTTCTACTGCATTTCTCTGAAACCTGACTGGCTTGCTGTTAAAATGGAGGCCCAAGAGGTTTGTTCTTGTTCTTTGTTCTTTGCACTACGTTTTAAAATGCTGACAGTAGATTGTCAGCATTTGGATTGGATGTTTAACTTCTTTTGCTTTTCTGTAGATTCTCAGTAAACTGTTTTCATCCGTGTTCACAAACGATTGTCTTGGAGCCTCTCTGCAACCAACTCATACTGGCCATTGTCCTAACTTCAAACCTTCATCTTTACTGGATT
The DNA here is from genome assembly GCA_017309775.1 of Paedocypris sp. Pulau Singkep. NCBI lineage: Eukaryota > Metazoa > Chordata > Actinopteri > Cypriniformes > Paedocypris > Paedocypris sp. Pulau Singkep. Next base: position 12,141 of record MU204309.1, on the reverse strand, counting down.
CTCTCCGTACCTCACTTCCTAGAGAGGTAGACATTGGAAGCTCCAAGATTGTTGCATTAAGTCACCTACGTTTACCAAAAATCTGTTGCATTTTTGTTTTAGGTTCTGATAACCACTGGCAGGAAATTACAAGATGGTAGTTCTACTTTTTTTAAATGTGCGGAGAAAACTGAAAGCCCTGGCTCCACATCAGTTGTTGCCAATGTACTTAAAAGAAAATGGACAGAGGATTGTAAAGACACTGAGCCTCTTAGCAAGCAGCTGAAAGAAGGTAAGGGGAAAGTGAACTAAACTGTTGTGTGTTTTATAAGGTCAACCTTGAAAGGATTACCTATTAACACTTTGACTAGGGATGTGATGACATTGAACTTGAACAGACAAAAAACAACAGCAAAAACATTTAACACTGCTTTTTTAGACTGTTTTATAATACAGAAAGTATACACTTTTAGACCGTTTTAGATCATTTTTTCATTGTTTAGTAGGGGTGTGACGAGATCCAATGCTTCTCGCGAGATCCAATTGAATCTCGTGATATCGCGAGAATTTGGCGCCATTTTGGAAATATTTGCAATACCGTGAATACCGTGATAATTAATGGATTTGATATTTATACAAGTATATAAACCCTTTAATACAGTATAACACATTCGTTTTGTTACAAGTTGTAACTTACAACCATCAATGACGGCACGGACATTGCTAATCGAACACAGAAAGCAGTGTAACAGACTGAATTAATCGATCACACCCGCGACGCGCATATGCGCTGCGCCTTTAAGAGAACGTATGACGCGCGCGAGAAAATCTGCTTGTTTTATTTTGAACAAAGTCTGTTTTCGGTTGGAAATCATGGTTTCACGTAAAAAAAAGAAAAGAAATCGGCAAGAAAAGCGACGAAGACCAGAAACATAGCTAAAGTAGGAAGCCGCTCTCCCTCTCCCTCTCCCTCTCTCTCTCTTTCTCTCTCTCTCTCTCTCTCTCTCTCTCGCTCGCTCGCTCTCTCTCTCCCGCTCTCTCTCTCTCTCTCTTCTCTCTATAATTGACTGGACAGTGACACTTTCAATACATGTGTTTTTTAGAGCTAAAATTAACACAGTGAACTTAATCATAATGAAGTACATTGATGTCGGGTTGAACTTGATGCCAAAATGATTCTACCATTCTTTACAATTTACCGGAAGACTTGTCTTTGTTTATAAATAGTGTTTAATGACTGCGCTTGATGGATTCTCTATACTATTGACAGTTAAAACATTTTGTGAAATGACTTGCCTGGCAATTTATGGCATCATATTTTGTATGATCAATATTATGTTAGTTATCTGGTTATGACTGCATGCAATTGGTGAAAATATGTTGCATCAACAGTTTTGAATGTTTTAGTTAAATAAAATACAGATAAAATATGGCTCTCCTTATATTATATCGAAGGTTTTTTTTATTTAAAAAAAACATCTAAATCTCGTCTCGTCTCGATCTCGTGAACCTAGTGTCTCGTCTCGTCTCGTCTCGTGGGAAAAGTTGTCCCACCCCTATTGTTTAGTAGTAAAGCACCTTGCTTTTTAATATTATGAAATGTATAGTTTTTAGGATTAGAACAGATTAATAGCAATTTATAATAATAATACATTTTATTTAACGGCGCCTTTCACGCACTCAAGGACACCTTACAAACACGGTAAAAAACAAAACAACAAAAACAATGCTCAAGTTGACAATCAGCAGAAGATCGTACAAGAAAATACAGAACATCCGATGTTAGCACATGTACATATAGCATATAGAGGGAGGAAAACCTAGTGGGGAGCAAATGCAATTTGACAGAGATGGGTTTTGAGCCTCGATTTGAATGTAGCAAGACAAGTACAGTTTCTGAGGTCCGGAGGAAGAGAGTTACAAACTGGGGTGCAGCGTGGCTAAAGGCTCGGGGCCCCCATAGTTGAGAGCCGAACTTTGGTGGGTTTGAGGGAAATGAAGGAGGATGATCTGAGATGGCGTGTGGGCATATTGACCTGTTAGAGTGCTGATATGTAGGGAGGTGGTGATGTATGGCTTTAAAAGTGAGCAGGAGGATTTTACATCGGCTGCGAAAAGGGATGGGCAACCAGTGAAGCTGCTGTAGAATGGGAGTAATATGAGAGATGGATGGAGTTCTAGTAATAATACGTGCAGCAGAGTTTTGAACTAACTGAAGCTTGTGAAGGGATTTCTTGGGGAGACCAGCCAGGATAGAATTACAATAGTCTAGTCGTGAAGTAACAAGACTATGAACCAGTATGGATGCCGAATAATTTATAGTCTGTTATAAAATGAAAACCGGTTAGCATGCTAACAGATTATTAGCATTTTTGAATAAAAAAATTCCAGAGTCCTAAATTTTTATAATTTCTGATTGGGAAAATGTTGATATTCGAATAACCAGTACAACCTATAATCTTGATCGTATCTAATTTACTCAAGTCATCAATTGTACCATTGTACGGGCTGGTCAGAATTTTGATTGATCACTGTGACTTTTGCTGGTGGAAACTTTTTTCTTTAATTTGACTTGGTATTGACAGAGACTGTGCCTGCACGGTGGCCAGAAAGATATTCAGTTATAATAAAACAAAACTAATTCTATACTGTTCTATACTAATTAATTATTGTGGTAAAAAAAAAAACAGGCTGGTGTTTTTTTTTTTTTTTTGCTTATAATTTTTTTATAATTTTTTTTGCCAAAGATATAATTGATGTCTCTAATGTGTAAAACCAATTGTGTGATGTCCAATGGTAATTTCTGTGCTTTTCTTATCTTTGTTTCTCAATTTTAAAGATGAGGCATCGTCATCGGAAATTTGTTCTACATTTAGTCAAAAAAGGCATGTTCCTTCTCAGCTTTTGGATATTGCTGATTTTGAATGTTCATTATGTATGAGGTAATTTGTTTTTTTTTTTCTCTTGAGAATAACTTTTTAGTCTCTCAAAAACAACAATGTTGAATCTTATTCATCTTTATTTTTAGAATGTTTTATGAACCTGTTACTACACCCTGTGGACATACTTTCTGTCTCAAGTGTTTGGAACGTTGCTTGGATCACAACTCAAACTGCCCTCTGTGCAAGGAGAATCTTTCGGAGGTAATAATTACCTAATGCAATTTGTCACTTGTTATTTTGCATTTAAAATTGTTACAACACCAATTTGTGTTTGTGTTGGTATTGTTACTTAAATATGAGATTTACTAAGTTCTGGCTTCATTTTTTTCTCAATGCTTAATGGAAATATAATTTCTCAGTAATAGTATTTGAATGTATCCAGTATTTTAGAATAGGACAGCACTTATGCGTACAACGATATGTACAGTTTAGTAAGTTGTTGAAAAAATAAAACAAGTGAAAGTATTTTTTTTTTTTTCAAATGTAATTTGTACTTTTTCCTGCAGTTTCTGGCTACTAGAGCTTACAACAAAACTCGTCTAATGGAAGCAGTGTTGCAGCGCTACTTTCCTGAAGATTTGGCAGAGAGGAAAAAAATACATGAAGAAGAGATGAAAGAGCTGTCAAAGTAAGTTGATATTAATTGAACGCATGTTTAATGTAATAACATTAATTCATATTACCTAGGTAGCCTAAATTAGGTCCAGTGCTTGTTGCCCTGGGTGTGGCGTGTTAATAAATAAAACTATAAAACATAATAATATCAGTATATGAGTGTTTGTGTAAATATACTGTATATACATGTAAAACAAGTATTTGAACACCCTGCTATTTTGCAAGTTCTTTCACTTCAGACACTATAAATGGGTGTTAGATTTTCATCATGGGCGAGAGACCACCGTGATGTCCATCCTGAGCGACATGATAAAAAAGAAAACTCCACAGAAATTACAATGTACAAGGGATTTATACCCGCAACTTTTTGGACACAAGTCAGGACCCCAACTTCCCCTTGTAGTTTTTAACCAGGTTTGCACACACTGCTGGGGGAATTTGGCCCACACCCCACTGGATCACCTAAACCAGGGGTGTCCATACCTTACCAAATCTGGCCCTCTTTGAAAAATGTCAACCATTCTGTCTGACATTAAATAAAAAAAGTTTTGTATACATTTTATATTGCAAATGCATACTTTTTGGCACAAGTTTTTACCAAAATCATTTTTAAAGACCACAACAAATGAAGAAATGGTCTGTCGTATTTTATACTATGGTCAACAGTACTGGTGGACCACATATTATTGATTTCTAAACAGCAGCTGCGGGCCGGTGAAAAATTGGGCCGGGCTTTGGACTTAAGACAGGCCTCAACATGTGCAGAGGAATTTTTTAGTGACATGCATAATTGCAAACAATGATGTCCTACTCCAGTGTATTATCAACAGTAACATTGGAAACGGTGGTGCCGGCTCTTTTCAAGTCGTTCACCAGCTCCACGTGTATTTCTAGACTGATTCCCCACTTTCCTTAGGATCATTTGCATGGAACTTGCATGGAGCCCCAGTCAGAGGGAGATTGATAGTCACGTTCAGCACGTTCTTTCATTTTCTAAAAGGTTCTTGTATCTGGTGTCTTTCGACAGCTCTTTGTTCTTGGCCACGTCTTACAGATGGAAAGGAGTCAGAATTGTAGCAGTCAGTTTCTCACTGGCATTTTGTGTTAAATGAATTTCTTTGTTCTGTTTCTTTGTAGCTTAAACCAAGAAGTCCCCATCTTCGTATGCACAATGGCATTCCCTACCATACCTTGTCCACTACATGTTTTTGAGCCTCGCTACAGACTTATGATTCGCCGATGCATGGAAACTGGAACCAAACAATTTGGCATGTGTATTTCTGATGAACTTAATGGGTAAGAAATCTTAATGTTTTGTTGGGGTAATTTTAGTTTTTAAGTTTTTATTATCAAATCTGTTACATTTGGACATGTAAATACTTAATTTATGCAAATATAAGCACCGCTTTTCCCCCCACAATTTTAGAAGCTCCAAAACTTGGTGGGTGCTTAGTTTGAAAAATATAGTCTCTAGTTACGAAATGTTTTCAAGATACGAACGGTTGTGGCGGCAAAACTAAGCAAGTCTTTCATACCGCTAACATGCAGAAAGATAGTTTTTACACGTCTGGACTCTACAGTGTACAAACGAGTCAAGTTTTGTTTAGAGTTTACACGTTGGACACTGTAATGAAGTTTGTAATGAGCCATGATGTGCTGAATTCAAATTTGTATTTGTTCAGTTATTGTGTCTTCTTTATTTAGCAGACATATTAATAGTATTATGCAGTTGTTATCATCCTAAACATTTTCGATTTGTTTAACAATTTGTTTTGATCAAAAGTGCTGATATCAGTCTACCTCTATATTCAGCAAATACCATATTGAGGTTTTTAGGTTCAATCATGTTGTTGGAAATGGAATGGATAATTGCTTCTACTAATAATATTTTTTATGAATAAGTAGAGCTGCACGATTCAGGCTAAAATGAGAATCACGTTTTTTTTTGCTTAGAAAAAAATATCTCTATTCTTTTCACAATTCTTTCTGGATATTTTATTTTAAATATTCAACCCTGAAAGTCAGGTTGCCAATCAGCAATATAATAACACTTGTTACTTATAATACATTAAATGTAAGTAAATGGAATGAAACCTAATGTAATGTAAAAGTAATGTTGTAAAGAAGAAAAAAAATCACTAGATAAACTTAAAAATAAACGTAGCAAGGTACAGTATTGCATACAGTTGAGGACAAAATGATTAGCTCTATTTAAATGCACTTTTGAAATACTTATCAAACAATGATTATTTTGTGTGTGTGGGGGGGGGGTTGCTGAGTGTCGTCTTCTGGTTTAAACTGCAGTAAACACACACACACACACACACACACACACACACACACACACTTGAGAATAAAATCCTTTTTCAGGTAGTAAATTGTCTGAGCTGATAGCAGACCTACTTTACTGTTTTGTTTAATCACTCAATCTCCCTGTTTATTTTCCTGCCGCTCGACTCACATCCACTAGTGAAGTAGTAGCGTCCGCCCGCCGTCATCATCACACCAGCGAGAAGCGCCCCAAAATACGACATAAGAGAAAGATGACCTTGCATTACTTCTAATACGCTATTTAAATTATCACAAAACTTGGTCGATGAGCGGACGAGCGGTCTGACAGAAACCGTTGGTTGTAGATCAGCATATGTACGATTTTGCCAATCTCTCTGAATTAGTGAAGGGATAGAATTTAAATCGCAACATTTTAACGATTAATCATGCAGTTCTATGATTAAGTAATAGTTGCAAATTAAAAAGGTATTTGTTACATTTATACAATATTTGTGTTATTTTTAGGTTTGCAGACCATGGCTGTATGCTGGAAGTGCGTGATGTCAAGATTTTTCCTGATGGACGCTCTGTTGTGGACACCATAGGCATTGCTCGTTTTAAGGTCCTCAGTCAAGGGCAAAGAGATGGATACCATACAGCCAAGATTGAGTATTTGGAGGATAAGAAGGTATATATTCTTTCCCCCAAAATAACAAGATGGTCCCATGTAAAATTAGATTTTACTTCTCACCGTATTTCTTGCTTCAAAGGAGGAGCTCAATATTTTCAGATTAATTAGACGTCTTCTAGAAAAAAATTAACTACTCTTTAAAAAAAAAAAAAAAAAAAGTTTTTTTATAAAAAAAAATTATAACCAGTCCTAACCTCTAAATTCTTTATTCAAGTCTGCTTCTCTGTACAGATGTTTAGCCAAACTGATGGTGTTTGCAGTTTTGTAGCAGGGCGATCTGGCCTAAAATCCATATTGCGATATACATTGCAGCCTCTTGCAATAACAATATAAATTTTGATATATAAATTATAATAGAACCATTTCAGAATAGGTAAGGAAAGCTTTTTTTTTTTTTTTTAAGAAATAAAGAAATGTTGCATGTCGTTTTGAGAACATTTATTATGCAAAACTGTAATTAAATGTTGCAAATAAATAAACTAAATGTAGTGCCTGCTAGGAACCAAGGACTTAAACGAAAAGTCTTTCTTTCTAAATGCCAAACTGGTGTATTTTTAGGACTGTACTGAAAATATTACTAGTATTAATTGGTCAAATAAGTTTATATTATATTATTAATTCAACCTTTTATTGGTCACTCGTGGGGAATTTTTTTTCTCTGCATTTAACCGATCAGACACGAACTCTAGTAGTGAAGTGCGTCATTATTTCAGTCTTGAAAAACACCTTTTTCGTATTCTACAAGGCAAAGACTTAAAGAATAAATATTTAGTTTGTGTTGAACGGTTTTATGGGCTGAGAATAGTTTAATGCAATCGTCTATCCAAATATTAATACATCTCTTCCTGGGACACACCTGCCGGCGGTAGAACCGCGAAGCGGACCGGAATCAAGAGAGCCGAGCTGAATCTTTAAAAAGATTCGAATTTCCCATCACTATCTGGAAGCTCTTCTGTGTGAAAACAATGCTGACAATGCTGACAATGCTGCGAGATGTGACGGACTAAACAAATTGGTCGAATTTTCGATAAATTTAGCGGTGATTGGATGACATTGGAAGGTCACAAATAAATTGCGGAGTTTCGCTGAATTTGCGTGAATTGGCGCGATCGCAAAATCCTGGGACTAAATTAGGGGCTAAATTATCGCAATAATTATTGCAATAGAATTAGAATCTCTATCGTAGGCCAATTTTGTGTTGTTTATATCGCGTATCGTTTATATTGCCCATTCCTAGGCCAAAGTATTGTATCGCTTCAGATTTTTCCATTTTCGAAACGTTTGATATCGATAACATTATGTTCTTGTACATCTTTCCTACCTGCTGCGATTAGACTACAATTTGAACTTAAATTTCAACTGGTGACTGGAACTATGCTTATGACGGGCAGGTTCATTTATGGTCTGTGTTTGTTTGTTTATTATGATGGTGATGACATCATGGTGATGTTTGTTTATTTATTTGTTTGGATTTGTTGTTGCTGTTGTGACGTGAAATTTCCCCGCTGTGGGACTAATAAAGGATTTTTCAATTCAATTCAATTCAATTCAATTCAATCCCTCTTGTGTTGCCAGTGTCAGCAGCTGTAAAGATGCTGCTACAGAGGTTCAGTCAGTAGTGGGAAATTATCTGCTGTTTAAATGTTCACGCCACCCAGGAGACTCGTCTCCGAATCACTGAAACAGTTTTCGACTCCTTATGCAATGGGATTATATGTGTGAACTTGTATTCAGTTTAACTGACTTTTTAAAATGGCCTGATTGATATATCCTCTTTTCAGGCTGAAGGTGAAGAGCTAACAGAGCTTCTGAAGTTGCACGACTCCGTTTATGACCAGGCCACCACTTGGTTCACCTCTCTTAAAGAGGATATGAAAAATCAAATCATTAGTCATTTTGGACAATTGCCTGTCAAAGACTCGGACCCACAGGTAAGAAGTCAGACTTCTTCTTAGTGCAATTACTACGACATTTGTTCAACATACTTTGAGGTGTTTTTCTTGTGTGCGTGTTTTCAGATCAATCCAAATGGTCCTGCATGGTGTTGGTGGCTCCTGGCTGTATTGCCTTTGGAAAACAAAGCCCAGCTCACTATTCTTACCATGAATGCCCTTAAGAACAGACTGATTGCAATTCGCAGGGTTCTAATTTTTGTCACTCGCAAGCGCCCTCGATGATTCCTTTGTGGTACTTTTTTCGTTATTATTTTATATTAAAATACCGCATTACCTAAATTGGGAATGCTTCTTGGGTCAGTGTCTTCCAGTGACTACAGTGGTCAGTTGGTGTAACTTTACTTGATTTTTTTTGTTTTTGTTTATAATGAAGAATATAGTAATTGATGTTGATTGATTTGAAATCGGGCTTTTACAAAAGATTTGCTTAAATGTAAATGCTGTTAGACAGAGTTTTTTTTAGGATTCTGAAGAGAATATTTGTGATCCTTGTTCCAACAATTTCTATTTCCTAAGTATTCTATGGAAAAAAAACGATGTGAAATTCTGACTTCCATGGCCTTGTAGTGTTTAAATAAATAGATTCATTTTTAAAGTAAAGCATAAATTATTATTATTTTTTTATTCTTAACAATTTTTATTATATTAAAATAGTACCTAACAAATGAAGCAAAGCACTAAATTATTAAATTTTAGAATGTTTTATTTTAAATTTCATATAATTTGAAAATATTCAACAATATTTTTGTGTATTGGCTTTCTGTTACTAATTTTTTTTTTTCACATTTTAAATGAACAAGAAAATAATTTAATGAACAAGAATAAACACGAAAGCTTTATTCATTTTGTGCTATTGAAGCCGCATGTCTAGTGCACTTTGTCTTGTTAATCTTTGTGTTATATTGGAGGCCTTTAAGCATTTAAAAAATAGTTTAAATATTTTATCTGTACTTTCCTGTTCATGTCATTGGTTAAATGCTGCACTTTTATGTAAATTTGTACACTAAATATAAAATAAAACGTGTTTTATTTTCAGAGCAAACTTATATAATATGCTTTTTAATACTATTGGTATTGGGACAATTAGTTATACACACACACACACAAACACACACGTGTGTGTGTGTGTGTATATATATATATATATATATATATATATGTGTGTATATATATATATTTTTTCTATTTTTTTTTTTTTGTGCGCTTAAGAAGTGTCTGTTTTATTTGTTTAGCCACAACCCTAAATTGTGTAAGTCTTGGTGTGTGTGTGTGTGTGTGTGTGTGTGTGTGTGTCTTTATGCTTGTTTGTCTCTTGTTTGCTTATTGTTTGTAATAATGGTTTTTAATGTTAGTGGTTTTAATGGCAATTTTTGAGTTTTGTACAGCTTCTTTCTGATGTCCTGTGACTTTGAAATTTGAAATAAATGAAACATAAGGAAATGAAAAGTGACCTCCCACGATTGTGTGAATCTTTGCCAGTGTTTGTTTTTTTATTTATTTGTTTATTTTGAAACGATGTACCCCAAGGTACTATAAGTACCTATTTTTATCTTGGGTGAGGGATGATAATCTTCTGTAGATTGGTTTGTGTTGATCATCTCTACTTCTCTTTTGTTTGTATCTCTCATTTGTAATATTCATATCACATATATCAAAAGGAGCAAAGAGCTGATCACACGATCATGTAACAAAACAAAGCTGAATGTTGACAAACATTGCTGTCCTCGTTTTCGATACAATATTCATCATCGTGCTGCTGTGCACAACAGGTAACATGAGCATTTTACATGCTTTGAACTAAACGTCAGCTCTCCCTTGCTTTCCAGAGCTAAAGCTCATTGCAGCTGTGCTTGATGAGTGCAATACTATGGAAATGGCTGAGCAGGCATTGCAGCTCACCAGATGTTACAACTTCCAGCTTAAACTGCAGTTCTTTCGATTAAAAGCAATCACAAATACTGTACAAATAATACTGAATGGTTTTGAAGTAAAACTCAAAAACCTAAAAACTGGCAACACCAGAAAAACTGCAAAAAACGTAAATACCGGGAAACCAAAAGTACAATTTAAAACTGTTACGCCCCCCTAGTGGTAAGGAGGTCTAGGGTACTGGAGACGGTGGCAGTAATGTTACCATAAAAAACAAAACTGGGGGAAAAAAATGTGAACTGAGAACAGACTGAGGAGGACAAACTTTTATGCTCCAATGAATATTTGAACTTATGAAGAAAAACCAGGACCATGAGGGGGAGAGAAAGACAATGAATGGTGCCAAAATAAAGATAAACACCCCCCACCCCCTTCTCTAAACCGAAAATCAGTGTTGATGAGATCATTTCAGCAACTTGACCTGTTCTTTTGCTTTCAATGCCCAAAACGTGAGTTTTAGAGTCTGAAAATGTTCCACTTTTGTGGAAAAAGTCCATTTCAGCCAAATTTTGCTTAAAACCTAGTTTTAAGACACTAAGAAATGAAAGATATAATCCGTTTTGATGAGATCTTTAACCTCAGCAGCTCTACCTGTTCATTTGGTTTCAATAACAAAAACATGATTTTTAGAGTCTGAAAATGCACTTTTGAGGAAAAAGTCCATTTCAGCTAAATCTTGTTTAAAACCTAGTTAGAGGCATAGAAGACACTAAGAAATGAAAGATAATATCAGTTTTGATGAGACATTTCACTTCTGCAAGCTGACCTGTTCATTTGCTTTCAATGCTCAAAACGTGATTTTTACAGTCTGAAAATGCACTTTTGTGGAAAGTCCATTTCAGCCAAATATTGCTTAAAACCTAGTTTGAGGCATAGAAGACACTAAAAAATAAATCTTGCTTAAAACCTAATTAGAGGCACTGAATACACTAAGAAATGAAAGATAATATCAGTTGTGATGGGATTTTTCACTTAAGAAACCCGACCTGTTCATTTGCTTTCAATACCAAAAACGTGATTTATAGAGTCTGAAAATGCACTTTTGTGGAAAAAGTCCAGTTCAGCCAAATATTGCCTAAAACCTAGTTAGAGGCATAGAAGACACCAAGAAATTTAAGATAAAATCAGTTTAGATGAGATCATTCACTTCAGCAACTTGACCTGTTTTTCTGCTTTCAATGCCCAAAACAAAATATTTAGAGTCTGAAAATGCACTATTGTGGAAAAGTCCATTTCAGCCAAATATTGCTTAAAACCAGGTTTGAGTCATAGAAGACAATAAGAAATTAAAAATAAAATTAGTTTTGATGAGATTTTCATTTCAGCAACTTGACCTGTTCTTTTGCTTTCAAAGCCCAAAAACGTGAATTTTAGAGTCTGAAAATGTTCCACTTTTGTGGAAAAAGTCCATTTCAGCCAAATATTGCTTAAAACCTAGTTAGATAGAAGACATAAGAAATGAAAGAAATAATCAGTTTTGATGAGATTTTCAACTCTGCAAGTTACCTGTTCTATTTGCGTTTCAATAGCACAAAAACTGATTTTAGAGTCTGAAAATGCACTTTTGTAGGAAAAAGTCATTTCAGCCATAAATTTGTTAAAACCTAGTTAGAGGCATAGAATACACATAAGAATGAAAGATAAAATCAGTTTTGATGAGACATTACTCACTCGCAAGCTAGACTGTTCATTTGCTTTCAAAATGCTCAAACGTGATTTTTAGCAGTCTGAAAATGCACTTTTGATGGAAAGTCCATTT
>MU204308.1:131429-179611 GCA_017309775.1 Paedocypris sp. Pulau Singkep | reverse complement strand
TCACCTTTCGTTACATTGATGCACTTTATTTCGACCATTATTTCAACCTCGTGCCCTTTCGATATCGGCGGTCTCGTCCCGTGCGAGCTCTATTCTTCGGTCCAAGACTTGCGCCGCGCACAACGGGAGCCTGCTTTTCCTGACAAAGTGGTTCACACATCCTAGAGAGCCTTGTTGCATGTTACCAAAGAGCTAGAGAACAAAATTGATTCTAGCACCTTGGAGTGCCTTATTGTCGATGCTTCAGGCCTTCCAAGGACCCCCCTTCGTCCGGCATCTGCACGGAGTGGCCGTGATCGTATAGTGGTTAGTACTCTGCGTTGTGGCCGCAGCAACCCCGGTTCGAATCCGGGTCACGGCATCCTTCTCCATCCGTTCTCGACTCTTAACGGATCTTTTTCATTTCAGCAGAATATAAATACAACGCGAGCTGATATTCAACAACCACACGCAGTCAGACGATACAAACACTTGAAAATGCGCACACTTAATATAGACGTTATAACTAAGCTTACATGTAATATCGAGAAGCCCCCTCATTCAACATTAAAATTCGGGCTGCGTCACTGTTATAGCGCTGCGCTACGTTACTTATGAAACGTAAATGATCACATTTTTGATTAAAAAAAAAAAAAAACATGCAACCAGAGCCAAATTATGACAAACAGAAACGATTAATTAATTACATTAGTAATATTCTTTTAAATATTTTAAACGTTTTATTAATTTGAAAAAGAAATGACTTTCTTACCTTTCCATGTAGTTCTTGAAATCGCGGATGAAATGTGACGTTGTGGTTGTCGTGTCAGATGTTCTTGCGTTGCATTCTCTGCATCTGTCCAATATTTTTCTATTGGCACGGTCCAGTTCAAAGTCTATATAGCCAAATGTGACTCTTTGTGGAGCTTGACTATTGTCTGCTATCCACTGAGCGGTTTGTGCTGCGTTAAGGTCACAGGCAGGCGCCAATCACAGTTGCACAGGTGCTGCTCATGAGGCACAATTAGTTTTTTATATTCCAAAGTTCAAGTCAATTTCGAGTCTTCCACTTCAAGTCAAGTCAAGTCTCAAGTCACTTGCTCTCAAATCAAAGTCAAGTCAAGTCATTTTCTTACTTCAATTAAGCAAGCCGCAAGTCATGAAAATTGTGATTTAAGTCAGACTCGAGTGAAGTCATGTGACTCGAGTTCTCATCTCTGGTTAAATAACTTTTTTTTCTCCTTTTTTGTTTTGTTAAAAAATAACCAAATGGAATAAACATGTATATAGCAAAACAAGTGTTAATGTAATACTTTTCTGTGAGAAATACTTGATTTTTTTAGAAAAATTTCAGGGGTGCCAACAATTTTGGCTAAGACTGTATGGGGCTCCAGCTTCCTCCACAGACCAAAGACATGTTACAAAGAACTGGAAAGGCTAAAATACAAAAGGAATTCCTAAAAACACCAACACGGTCAAAGTTGTTACTAGATTTATTGGTACAAGGCTATTTAGAACATCATTTCGAAGGTATGAACTACAGATGCACGCAGGGCAAAAAAAGGGGGAAAAAAATGGCTTCAAAATGTATCTTTGAACTGCCGTTTTATGGGAAACTGTCATCATCATCCTCTGCCATCTCCTTGGCAAACTCCAAATCCTGCTGCTCTCTTTCTCGTCTCTCCTGTGGACACACAACACCTTTTAACCCAGTGTTTTTCCACAGCGACTGAGGACAAGTCCGATGTCTTCCTCACCTCGGCTGATTCCAGATCCTTGTTGTAAGCCTTCGGTGGAAACCTCATTGCCTGCACAGGAAGCAAACCGATGAACACTCTGACCATCACATTTTCTTGAAATCCTAGCAGTCGTCTTTCTACCTTGACGGACATGTTGTGGATATCCAGACAGAAAGAGATGCGCTGATGAAAGGCAAGCTGAGGCTCGCGGGTGCTATAAATGTCCATGGTTTCTTTTGATTGCACATATCCGTTTTCGTGGTTGATGCTGGCCTCAATAACACCATCACGGATTGCCTTGCCAAACAAACCAAGTAGAGCATTTTTCAGGGTGTTCATATTCAATCAATCAATCCGTCAGTCAGTCAGTCAATAAATGCCACTTACTTTAGCCACAATGAACTCTGCGTCTTCAGGACTGTCTAACTGCAGCTTCTGGGCTATGTCCGCCAGGGAGATCCGAGAGTAGGACAAACTTATCATTCTTACACCTAAACACAACATATATATGTGAAACAACATCTACAAACGTATTCAGAAATATATAGCTTAATAACTGTATGAGCATAACCGAACATATTGACATTGGTTGCATTTTAGAATAAGATTGATCAGTAATAAAAATGTTACGTGGCTAACAGGCAAACGTAATGCTCCTGACTTGAAGCAACGGTTCATCGGGACATTACGGTTGTGAATGTCACTTCGCCGGAGCTCAGAACAGTCAGAGTCGCTTTCCACATTTAAGAAAAGATATTCCAGACTAAATTCAAGGAAGTTGTGAAAATGCATTTGTAATTGTGTTGTGGTCGTTGAAACACCCAAAAGACAGCAACTGCTCAGCAATAATTTGTTTAAAAAAATGGTTTGTTAAATCACGAAACGCTAATACGGCTTTCTTTACGCTTTTCACGACTGTGCAATAACGACACACTTTACTATTAAACCATAATACAATAGCCAAACTACTATCATGAATATTACCCGAAGAACCGAGTATCTGACGTGTGATGTCCGTCACATTCATTAACGATGCATTAACGAAAACGCATTAACAAACTCCCCGCGAACACAGATCCGCCTACAGTATTTTGTTCTACGTGACAAACGAAAAGATTTCAAATGTATTTAAAACCAAAAAATAAAATCCTCTTTACAAAGTCGGTTACATTTCATTTTTAAGACCTTTGAAATGTGAAATTTAGACTTTTAAAGGATCCGTGGATACCCTGTTATATACGGTTTTGGTGCTTATTAATGCAATTAACTGTTTCATTGAAATGCAAGATAAAAGAATGGTTTTGTAACAATAAATGCACAATGCAATAAATCATGTTCGATATTAAAGTTCTGGTAAAATAAAGATAAAAGATTTTAAAAGATTCTAAAATAAAAGATTTCTCTGTAATTATTCAATGACTTGATAAAACCCCTTAATTCATGACTCTTGGCAGAAAAAAAAAAGACATGAAAATTGTATTGATGGGGGGGAAACGCCTTTTTACAAGACACGGTTTCTAATTCTTCAGCACTATGGTTAAATATTGAACGTTTATGTTTGGCTATAAGGAAAAAAACTCCTTTGTTAAAGGAAAACTTTTGTAAAACTAAATAAATAAATACAGTAAATATTTACTGTACAGGCCGATAAATTGATTACCAAAATTATCGCTAGCTGCACCTACTTCAGTCCATCAGCCGTTCTAAAAGGGAGTTTCACACGGTGCTCAGAGATGCAGGGATCGTCCGCCTCTGTGTGTCATTACACCAAGGCATGACTCGCGACTCATATATGGCTCTTAGACAAAGCTTTAAAATAATTAAAATAACGTACAAATTTTAAAACGTTCTCCGGTATTTCAATCCGTCCATTTCCTGGTTGCGGGCGCACTAGCCAATCACAGCTGTGCTCCGGACAACACCATGTTTTCTATTGGATAATGCGCAACGTTGTCGTGACGTCATATATTAATATTCAGTAGTTCGCTACTAAGCGGAAACCCTGAAGACGATGGCTATTCACGAATGGAGTAATTTGCCTGTGTAGAGAGAGACAGAGCAGCTTCTGTGTGGAATCAGATTTTTAAAATATCCAATGTAGATTAATAAAAACGAACAGAATTCTAAGCATTGTTGTTTCATTTTTAATTGTACGCTTGCATTCTCAACTATCAAAACTTTTTTTCCGTTGCGTGTCAGTCGCGTGTGTTTGCTAGACGTATTTTTTTGCAGTTTTCCAAGCCGCGTTGTTTGATTTATTGGAAAGGTATTTGTATAAGGCTGAGTTTATTTGACCCGGGGGTCCTGAAAGTGTTGAAACAGCTCTGGATGTGTGCACAGTGTTTCTGCTCTGGACCGCACGCTTGTTTTATCAGAATTAAAAGTTGAAAGCAAGCCACACACGTATGAAGACATTTTACATTTAATAACACCGTTATCAAAACGAGTTGAAAGACTTGTTGTTCATATTGGTTTTACAAATGTGCAAAGATTTACTTGTATTTAGTTATAAACAGGTATGGCTCTTTTGGACTTCATTTTTACCAATATGCCGTGTTTATGGCTCTCTCGGCCAAAAAGGTTCCCGACCCCTGACCTAAGGTGTGCTTACACTGAGGGGAATACAGATCACGCATATTATATGAAGTGATTTACCAGAAAAATAAACCAGAACATACATAGATAAACCAGAATGACAGCACTGACCAGTCTTGATAACGTTGTGTCGCAGACGAATGATCAGTGTGTAGGTGCCATCTGTTTGGAACTTCTCCCCAAACTGATCCAATGCCTGGTTGAATTTGGCAAGATTTCCAGTTCTTACCGCTTGACAGGAAGAAAAAAAGAAAAATAAACAAACAGAACGTTGCTAATATGTCATACTGGTGAAGGCTTTTGGCTGGTTGGATTTCAGGAATGGGAATGCTCAATGCCAAATATCACACACACGTTTCAGGCAGTGGACCTAACAACAGTTCAGAAATCTCTGCTACAAATTGAGATGACAATGCATTATTTAGTAAAAAAAGATACCTAATAAAAAGATACAATGTCATTACATCTGACATACAGTTGAGGACAAAGTATCAGTAGCACCCTATAAAATAGTCATTAGTTTAAAAGTATTTCAAAAGTGCATTTAAACGGACAAATGTAACAGGCATTTTAGAAATCTAATTAGGACATTTTTGCAGTTCGTTGAAGTTCCTCAACAGTATCTGCAGAAACAGTATTTATTGTTCTAAGGCAGGGGTCTCCAAAATATGTGGCCCACAGGGCAGTTTCTTTTGACCCGCGGCAAATTCTAAAAATATAATTGAATATATATATATTTTTTGCCTTCACTGTTGTCTTTTGAATTTTCCTTATTCGTTTCTGTTAAAAACTTTTTGCTGCTGCTGTACACAAAAATTTCCCCTAGTAGGATTAATAAAGTCTCATCTTATCAAAAGGCGCTTGAGCTCGACTCTGTTGCACTTCTCACTTTCAACACTAGATGGAGCCAGTCCCTAATCAGTACTGGGCCCAAATCAGATTAGCTCAAACATACCAAACGTAAACAACTGTATTTAAAAAAACAATACAGAAATGGTTCACGTTTTCCTTTTGTTTTTTAATTATTATTTTCGTTCTTTACATGATCGTTAGATAGCACGTTAAAGGCTGCATTTTCGTTCCAAATCAGACTTATCTCGAATCCCTAGAATCTTGTAGCAGCAATTATGGAAAAAAAATATTATTGAAATAATCATGCCTTTTTCGTTTTCTAAGCAGTAAAACTTTATTCTTAGTATAAATGAGGAACTATAATTGTGTCAGCTTAAAAACTTTTTTTAAAAGAATAAAAAAAAATGATAATATATAATTCAAAAATTTGATATTTGATATAAAAAGAAAAATCTAATATTATAATGGGACCTTCCTTGGCGAGTTAAAATTAGGGATGCACCGAATATTCAGCCACCGAAAATGGCCAAAAAGTACATTTACGGTTTTCGGCCGAAACACTTTTATCACAAATACAACACGGCCAAAAGGTGATGACGCAAGCAGAACAATGGCAGACCGCGGTCCGGATCCGATTTGAATTAAAATCCAGCGGTCCACCTTAACTGTAACTGCCGCGCTACATAACTTGAATGTACGTCACTGCCGCTGCGTGGTTTCTAATGTACGTCACTGGTTCTCAGGACATTCTAATGTACGCCCTTTGTCAAATTTTAGAACCCAATGTGGCCCGAGAACCAAAAAGTTTGCAAACCCCTGTTCTAAGGCAACCATACATAACATGCAAGACGCATTTCAGGTCTGTGCAAGCCTACATGTAGGTTAAGTGGTCTAGCACAGGCTCAACAACACTCTGAACTTACCCTGTGTGAGGAGAAAGTAGGGCATCAATGACCTCTTGAGCGAAGGCTGACGAAACTGCAAACGATCTGGAATTTCTCCCAATAGTAACTCCACTACGATCAGCAGCTTGTGAACCTGTCAGAGTACAAATCGGTAATGCAAAAATCAGGCAACTGTAATGGTTCAGAAGATGAGGAGGTCCACCTACGGTCTGTTTGAAGCCGACGGCAGTGTGTTGAGGGGCTTTGCGCAGGGCATTTGTCAGAGTCCTCCTCGATTCTGAATACTCCAACTGGATGGCTTTTATACGTCCTACAGGCAACAAACAGCAAACTATTCTCAAACGTCTCCAGACTATTTATCATTTCATTAAATTGATCTTTACCGGTGTAGTACAGATAGCGTGCCCACTCGTTGTTGTTGGCCAGCTCAGGGAACACGGACTTAGACACAAGCTTCTCTGCCTGGTCATATAAGTTGTACTGCAGATAATTGCGCAGCAGCAGGTTGAGTAAGGTGGCCTGTCCGTCAGCATCGTGCCGTAGAGTTGCGGTCCTTAGACGTGTATGCAGGAAACTGCAGTCATGTATAAAAAAAAACAGTTATGCTAGCAAAAGCAATTCTGTACTTTTCCTTTTTTTGGTGGTCAATCAAGAATGGTCCATTGAAGGCGTTACATTCCCAAGACAATCAGCAATAGATCAAATCCGCAACCGTCACTTTTTACAATTACCGTATATACATTCTCTACGTGGCCTGTCTCTTTTTGACACACGTCTTCTTTAAACGTGTTTTCATTTGTAACGTGGTTTAAGAGATCTATGAATCTCACATGCCGTGAGACCAGACACAGTGGGAAGCACGAACACCTCACACCTTACTTAACCCGAACACAGTCTGAGAGTCTCAACTAGCCACCATCTGAATAATGTTTTGAATAAACGCCCGGGCTGCTATTGGAAAATATAGAGTATACGTGTGTTGTTTTTTTTTCTTTTAACCACGTCCTGTATAAAAAAAGATTAATGCAATATTTTTTTAAAAACGTGCAAAACTGAGAGAGCACAAAAGGTGTAGCGGCGTTACAGGGAGGATCATGACGGAGGCTCACCTGCGCACTGCTTCCAACTGATTCAGGAACTCGTAAACACGGAAATGGTAATAGTAGCACTTGGCCGCCACCAAATCCAGTGCACGGCGGTTCTGGGAGCCAATTTTCAGCAGAATATCATCTGATACTTTCTGAGCCTAAGACAAAAAAATGACAATATAATTATTTTGATGTTTTGACACATTTTGCTTTTATTTGTATACATTCCGAATTCACCAGTGATTCATAAAAAGTCATAAAAATCACTTTTTGGTTAATATTTTGTCTAAAAATGGAATTCATTAGTTAAGTTTTACTAGATACTAGGGGTGGGCGATATGGGTTAAAATTCATATCACGGTATTTTCTAGTGTACAGACGGTATCGGTATTATATCACGATATTGTGTGTGTGTGTGTGGGGGGGGGGTATTATTTTATATGAAGTACGAAATTAAAACGCAAGGGGAAACCTGGAGAAGCAGCTGTCATTTTTAATACCGTATATCTGTTAAAAGTAGTCCAGACATTTATTTAAAAAAAAAACATTTAAATTAAATGTCCTGGGTCTATCTTTTAAGAGAGTGCAAGAGGGAGAAAGAGAGAGAGACATAGACAGTGAGAGAGAGAGAGAGAGAGAGAGAGAGAGAGAGAGAAACAGTGAGATAGACAGCAAGAGTGAGATAGACAGCAAGAGTGAGATAGACAGTGAGAGATAGACAGCAAGAGTGAGATAGACAGTGAGAGATAGACAGCAAGAGTGAGATAGACAGTGAGAGATAGACAGCAAGAGTGAGATAGACAGTGAGAGATATACAGCGAGCGAGCGAGCGAGCGAGAGAGAGAGAGAGAGAGAGAGAGACAGACCGACAGACAAAAATGGAGAGAGCCAGCGCGACTCACGCTTTCACTCTCTTCCGCGTGCGCGTCTGAATCTAAAGTTGCGTGAAACCAAGGTTAACAATCGAAAACAGACTTCGACCAAACGAGCAGAATTTTCTCGTCCGCGCGTTTTTTCGGACTCGCGCACACTAAAATAGCCGCTCTAAAAAAACGGAACATTACAGACATGGAGCGGCACAGCGCATGCGCGACCCATGCGCCTTGCGGGTGATCTATTAATTCAGTTTCTTACAACGCTTTCTGTATTCGATTAGCAAAGTATCTGTGTCGTAATTAAAAGTTATAACGAAACAAATGTATTTTAAAGTATTAAAGCGTTGATATGTGTGTATAAAAAGTACATTCATGAAAGTGCCACGGTATCCACGATATTGCAAAATCCATATCGTGGCGCATCTCAATACCGGTATTAACATTAAAACCGGTATACCGCCCACCCCTACTAGATGTGATATTCCAGAATAAAGAACATTGAAGAACATTACTAGTTAAAGAACTGTTGAAGCAACATTTCAACATTAAGAATAATAAACTAGCTTGAGAAATAAATAAAGCTTGATGAATGCAACCAGATGTGTAATTACATTAATTAAACTTATCTGACTTAATGAAAAAGTGGTAATAATAAATAATAATAATAAAATGAGTATTTGTAAGGCGCTTTTCACAGTTTTAACTGTCTCAGTGCTGTGCTGTGTCACACTTGAAATTTTCACCCTTGTATGACAAAACACAGATGGGGAATATTTTGCATCAGTCTACACGCTAAACTTGTGCTTCCTGAGTCTATTCCCGAGTCTAAAGAGCGAGCTTAATTGTAAAATGTGTGAGTTTGACCGCTTCCTCATTTTCAAGAAGAATTTTTCAGTCCTTATACTTTTGTGGCAATCAATTCAGTCTGTTAAGCTGTTTGAATAGCAATGTCTCTGTGTCGTCGTTAAAAGTTTAAACAAAACCAACGTGTTATACTGTATCAAAGTATTTATATACATGTATAAAAAAAACAAACTATTACTATTAGTACAAATACTATTATTTGTCTTCATTTCATTGGTCATAGCCATAGTAATGTCAATAAATGAAGCTCAGCAAAGACGGTTTATCTTGAACTGCTTCTGCTGCTTTGAGACACTCTGATTGTGAAAAGCGCTCTATAAAAATAACTGAACTTGATCTTTCTTTTCTCTAATAAAGTTCAAGATAAAGCTGAAGCACTCATTAAAAAGGATTTTGTTGAGTAGTAAAAATTGTAATGAAATGTAAGTCGCTGTGGATTAAAGCATCTGCGAAATGACTATAAAGTAAAAATGTAGTCATGTTGTAGTGGTGATTGCCAGGGGACATCTATTAGAAATGGGTGCACACAGCAAAAGGTTGTAAAGTCTTAATATTTTAGAAGGTCAAAACCAAACATCTATGGTTGTCATTTTTGATCACAAGTCCATCTTTCCACCCCAATACATCATGGACATATGTTTTTTTTTTTTAAAGTTTACCCAGAAAGGTTTTACCTTGGTGTAGTGCTGATTGTTGGTGAGGTAGACCAGCAGCAGAAGCTGAAGATAAGCCTCCACCTCAGGAATCAAAGGAGCAGCGGCAGCTTTTCCACTGCGGGGCCTAAACTGCACATCCCCCTCACAGTCCACTGGCTACAACACACCATAAAAGAAGCACAGCCAATCAATTACACCCCAAACCAATTACCTCTGATTTAATGACGTTTTATGAAATATGCTGAATTGTAATCAGTCATACTGTTTCTAGATTCAAGTCTTGATTTCTAGTTGATATACTACCTGATCGAGGAAGCTGAGGAGGAACTCTTTGCTGGTTGCATTGGAGGTGAAGAATCCCGACACGGCCTTGTGAAGAACATTGGGGTTGAGGCGGCGGCTGGTGGCGGGTAGAGCACGCAGGGCACGGAGGACGAAGCGTGGCTCTTTACCGGACACAGCCTTCTCGATCTGCTTCACCTGTTCTTTAATATCTGCACAAACACAACGTGTGCAGGGTAATGTCAAAATGATGTACAGCTTGCCAAGAACAGTGTGTCACAAACGTAGAAAGCAAGAAAAATGTCTAATATATTAAAACTTTGGGACACGTCAGTAGTGTCTCGCCATATAGTGGCGCTTTTGCTACATGGCATATCGCATGTTAATACAATATTAGGTATCATTAGGCGTGATTGTAAAACATGTAAAGGTAAACTTGGATCTCTTACCATCTAGTGTGAGCTGATCTTGTTCTTTAGGCGCTTTCTGCTCGTCCTCCTTCATTTCAACGTCTTGTGTCTCCGGGCCGCTCTTCTCTCCTTCCACTCGGCCCTTCTCGCGCTTCTTTGCCGTCAGTTCTTTCATTGTCAAGTATAAATCTAAATCCTAATCCGAACTTCGCACATACAAACGTATGGCTAAAAACAAGAACCGTTTTCAACCTCACAACACAAGACTTCAAACGACGATGACTGGCAATTATCTTCTTCGACTATTTTCTTCTTCTTCTTTTTGTTGTTTAACGGCGGTTGGCAACCAGCGTTTGAGGCGCATTACCGCCCCCTTCTGCTCCAGAGTAAGGATCATTTCACATGTATACTGTCCACAATCCAATTATTAACATTTCCCTCTTTTCTTAATTGTTTTTGTAATTTTTAATGCTCTTCTACCTTTGTTATATATTTTACATTGTACAAGCACATTGAAAAGTATCATTTTCTTGACAATCTGATAAGAATTTTATTGTTGAATTTTTGCACAATAGTTTAGCATAAAATATTTAATGTTACAGTCTTCAGCGCAGAAAAGGGAAATACTATTAAAAAAAATACTAATTTAGTGGATTAGTGGATTTCCAACACATTGTAAAGTCCTCGTTTATTGCTGTGTTTCATTCATTTAATGGATTTAAATTTAAAAAGAGACAGCGCATCATCAGAAAAGTTTTATTGGTAATTATAAATAATACATAAAAATCAGATTTGTTTTGTACTATATTTTTTATTTGTGTCTGGGCCTCGACAATAAAGATAAAGCACATACTGAGGAAAGGATTGAAACTGAAACCAACACATGTATTTATGTTTGTCACAACTACCTCCACCTCTGCTTCATCCAATCATGCTCCAGAATCTCATCTAAAGTCTTGATCTCGTTGAATAGCAGACGCATCAGTAGTTGTGTGCACAACGGAGATACTGGTAGGTTTTCTACACGTGCTCTGACTTCCAAAATATCTAGTGAAAATAGAGTTTCTCCATTTGGAAGAAGTTTTGAACTATATGTGAAAGAACATTGTGAGAGAATCATGTACAGGACGATTCCCATCAGTTCCATTTCACTTTCTCTTCTCATGGAGATTGGCAGTGACCAGTAATAATGAAACTTTGTTCCAGGAACTACATACTTTATGCGCCAATCCACTGTATCCACAAAGGTTCTCTGCATTACATCCCAAGGGTTGACTGATAGTCCCATGTCTTGATAGTAACTCATTATTAGACTCAGTTGTACGAACACCTTCCTGGCACTTTTTTCGTCCAGTGACTGATTCATAAAAAAGCAAAAAACACCAGGGTCCATTTTATCAAATTCTTCAGGAACAATGAAGATCTCAAAACAGTTGTGATTCTGAAATTCTAGAACCTCAACTAAGTGATCTTTCAGAGGCAAGTAAAGCGTATTGTCCTGAGAGCTGGTAGACGGTTGTATGTTCTGAATGCACACATGATGCACACTGGGTGGTAAGAAACACTGTTGAGAATTCATGGAGAACACATCTCCCAAAAAAAGCCTGCTGCTCCACTTTTTTGGTCCTCTACTCGAAGCCATTTTCAGATCTTCTTTGTGATCACCAAACTACTACGAGTGACAGTAACTTGCTACTGGTATATACAGTCTGTGTCTGTTTTTCAGATCTGAGTCTCGCAGGAGTGTTTGTGTTGTGTCCATGGTGACACCGCGGAGAACACCACACAATATGAAATGTGTTATGTAACATTAGAACTCACAATAAACTACAAGAACAGAATTGTGGCCAAAACTGTACAGTAAAACTACGGGAAATACTGTGAACAAGAATCAACAGAAAAAGAGGAGCAGAGAGATATTCATTTACTAAGGCCAGTGAAGTCCTCCGGAAACACGTCGACACTGTTCAACAACTAGACATTTCACTGTGCACGTCATCTGTCTAAAACGCAAACAAATAAAATAAGCATGTTTCTTAATCAGGTTATTCCTGAATGTTTTTTTTTTTTGCCAAAATACAAATATATACACAGAGACGTGTGGGATATATAACGGTATATCTTGAGCCACGCTAAAACGCATTCTAAATCGCTATTTGCTTGGCCGTACCATTAGCGGAAGAATGTGCTCGTTTGGTTTGTTCTCTATTATTAATTGTATCCCTTCAGTGTTTGTTTGAAGATTAGGATGAGCATTGTACAAATATTCACATGTTTTGGATGAAGTAATTTTCTCCTTGCTGCATGTAGTTACATTTTACATTCATTATTTATTTCTCGCAATAATGGTAGTTTGTATTCAAGAAAATCCGCAGGTCCTCCACCGCGGAGGGGCGCTGTGCCGTTCGCCCGAGCAGGAAACCGTCTGGTGGAGGGAATTTCCAATTTGATCCAGACAAATGTCCGAATCGGCGGCGACGTTACTCAAACATGAAACGACCCATCAGCGAAAGATGAAGACCGAGTTGTAGTTGCAACCTGTGGGAAGAATGAGCGAGAGGACAGGAGCGGAGGGAAAGCTACTGGACGCCCTCAACGACACCAATATAAGGTGAAGTTAAAACCACCTGCGGACGTGTTTGTTTAGTTGGATTCATTGACAAAGGATTCAGTCGCTGTGTTGTTTCTGCACGACTACCACTCAAAACACAGCCACCGACTCCTTGTGCGCTCAAGAACAAAATAAACGTGTCCAAGAAAGCCTTCTCTGTTACGAACGTGGTCAAATGAAAGGAGGGAGAGACTGAGACTGCCTGGTGGATGAAGCTGTCCATCAGAAAAGCTGAAGAAGCTGTGGGTAGGGTCGCCAATCATGTTGAAGACTTTAACTGCCATGGCGACTTCCTCTGTGTGTGGAGCTCTCAGATACATATATTGTTTTAAAGTCTGTAATTCTCTAATTTATTGTTTTTATGGATGTACCGAAAATGGCCAAAAAGTGCATTTTCGGTTTACTTCAAGTTATTTCAAGTAGAACATGTACGTCACTGCCGCGGCGGTTCTCAGGACATCGGCAGATTATTCGAGGTTGCAATGGAATTAATAGCGATTGCAGTTAGTTTACAGGAATACAGGAAGTGACGTTTTGGAAGTTAAGCACTTTGTTTGAACATTTATATACCGGTACTGTACTTGCTCATGACATAAAAGCTGTGCTACTTTTAAATAAAAGTTAGATAACATTGTAAATGGATAATTTGATTTTACACAACAATACGTGCGAAGAACGTTTTATTTTTACAACCTTTCAGCAGTGTATATTATTGTTTATGTACACCTGAGTGGGACAAGTTCAACATTTTAATATGAATTATATTTTATACTCTTGATTGTTGCAATATGCTGAATGAATATTTGCATAATTTTTAACAAATTATGTTTCATTTATACTTTGAAACGTTGTTATTATTAATGTATGTATTTGCAATGCCTTGATTTTAGTAAAGTTAGTACACCATCATAACAATAAATGCAATGGTGCTACTAACAATTGCCATAATCTCTCTTTCGGTTTCGGCCAAGAATTTTCATTTCGGTGCATCACTAGTAAATACCACGGTAAAAACTATGAAAAGTCTGTCAGCGCACGATCCGTAGAAACATGTTCGAATTCTCTGCACTTCATCGCGACTGTACTTGATTCGCGTTATAAAGAGCAGTATTTAGATGAGGAGTTAAAGCAGCGCGCGCCAGAAATTACAACGATAGAAGCACAGAACCGGCACGAAGACCAAGATGGAGCAAAGCAGAAAACAGACTCATCCCTCTGCACCAGATGAAGGGTTTGCACCCTTGTCTGATATGTTCAATGAAATCCCCCAAGAAAGTACCTCTAATAATACTAGTACATAGGCTACTTTATATGTGACAGATTGGATATTTCTGCAAGATGTACATTTTTTTTTATCCACTGGCCTTATTTAAATACACTGTCATCTGGCTGACATTTGAGAAAGATTTGAGAAACTCAACATCAACCTATTTATACTATTATTAAGACCTGCAGAGAAAATGTTGTATCCGTTGCACTTGTTCTGAATGCACTTTAAACTTAAATGCAATTTTTAACGGAGGAACATTTAATTTCACAACATTTCAGCAGGCCAGGAGGTCAAGTTAAACATTTTAGTTTGAATTATATTTTATACTCTTGAGTGTTGCATTATACTTGATAAATATTTGTATATCTGTAACACATTTTGTTTCATTTATTCTTTGAAACTTTATTATTAATGTATGCAATTGCAATGCCTTAGTTTTAGTAAAGTTAGTACACCATCATAGCAATAAATGCAATTCTTTTGGTTTTCAGCCAGGCTTTCCTCGGTTTCGGTCAAGAATTTTAATTTTGGGTGCATTACTAATTGTTTATATTTTGCTTTTACACTTTTATCTTTGTTTTTTTGCCTTTGTTCTGGCTAGTGTTGTTTCTACTCGTGTCGATAACTTGATTGTGATTTGCACCAGAATTGTGGTTATTTCTGTGTCACTGAAACTTGTCATTGAACTTCAAATTCATTATTCAAAGCAGTTATTTAGTTTGATTACAAATGCATTAAGTTGATATTCAGAAGTGGAAGAATGTTTAGTAGTAGACAAGAGGTGTTATCAGAGGGAATAGTGTGAATAAAAAAAGTGACTCAGCTCAAGTTAATCATTAAAAAAAACATGCCGTTCATTGATTCATGTCTCTAATGTTGGTGAACAATGGAATTGTCATTTGTCTGCAGGTATGTGGAGCTTCTACTGTCCGAAGGAGCAAACCCCAACCTCATCGTCAGTGATGGTGTGGCAGCAGTTCATTTGGCAGCAGGGATGGAGTCTGAGAAAGGACTGCGATGTCTCAAGCTCATCCTTCAACATGGAGCCGATCCCAATCTCAGGTCAGCCTCAATATGAAACCACGCAATAGAACTCAAGGGAGCGATTTTGTCAATATGGTTCAAATCCCGTTCCAAAGTGACCTTAGACAAGACCCAGGGTTTGTGTTTTCACTTCACTGTGTGTGTATAAATTCACTGGATGGTTTAATGCAGAAACAAAAGACTCAACTATGGTTTTGATAACTGAAAGGATCAAGTTGTTTTTATCCGATGTAGAATAGGCCACTCCAGACTCACTCATTCATATTTTAATTGACTGTGATCGATTGTGTGATATTAGACAACGGTTTTATTCAGAAAATGTTTTAACAGATGTTTTTAAGAACGTTTTACCACAAAAGATTTTACAATTTTTATCAGAAATCAACACGAAAGATTGTATCTAATTTGTTGAAGTCATTTTGAAAAGTTGTGTATTTTTTTGCTATTCATCTACTGTGATCGAGATGTATTGCTGGGGTCCACAATATAAATGGCCCGGTGGCCCGGACGCACTTTTAAAACCAACCGGGCCACCAGATTGGTCCAACTGCTGACCCGGTGGGTCAGTAAAAATGACTCGATAGAAAAAATCCAATTTCTCATTATTTACCTGCATTTCTGTTTAAACGTTTCGCTCCCTTACTACCGCGTATTGTATAACGCGTTATGCGATCCCGACAGTCTTAGACTAATGTGCAGCGAGTTTTTGGTGCTCCGCCTCCAAACGGTGTGTCACTCACTCCTGCGGAGAGAAGCCCCTGTCTGCATCCCGCAGATCGAGGAGGAGTTGAATAATAAGGCCACGTCAATTCCTATTGGATGTGAGTCAAATAATGAGGTCGCGCCAACGTTCCTCCATCAACTTATATGTAGGGCGGAGCGTAACGTCCCGCCCCGCCCATGTACATTCTTATTGGTTTCAAGTAAAAATGACGTTGACGCGCATCAAATCCGGTGGAAAAGTGAAGACTAAGAGTTTTTGCTGCATGATGAGTCTGTGCATCCGCTTCATTTTATGTGCAATTTGTTATTTAAAGTCTATAATGAGTCTATATATAAAGCCTCGTACACCGGACATTTTCGTCAATTTATAAAACCCGGACGCCACGTGTCCGAGAAGTAACAAAACAAAAGAGGACGCTTGGTCAAACTGAAAAATACATTTAACGAACGCAGTAATGTAAATCCTTTTACAGTTACTAATGTAAATTTTTTTTTTTTACAAAGAGTGTTATTACTTCGAGGCTAGTTTATAGTAAAACACCCAATGAAAATATGCATGATTTATATTTAAAAATAGATAGTATATCCATGACACATAACGCATGCACTGGGAAAGACAAAAATCTCAAATGCATTAAAAAAAAAAACACAAAACACTTGCGCACTAATATATAGACTCATTATCACTTTTCCACCGGATTTGATGCGCGTCGACGTCATTTTTACTTAAAACCAATAAGAATGTATGTGGGCGGGGCGGGACGTTACGCTCCGCCCTACATATAAGTTGATGGAGGAACGTTGGCGCGACCTCATTATTTGACTCACATCCAATAGGAATCGACGTGGGCGGGGCGGAACGTTTAACCACGCCTTATTATTCAACTCCTCCTCGATCTGCGGGATGCAGACAGGGGCACTTGCCTGCGGAAGTGCCAAGTCCCGCGGATGTGCGCGTGTGCTGCAGCGGCATGTATAGTATGTACAAGTAGCAAGTTCCTCGCGAATAATCTGGTTAAATCTGGGCATCAAAAACGAAATGAAATAAATCAGCGCGGAAACTGCTTAGCGATAATTTGTTAAAAGAAAAGTTTGTTAAATCACGAAACGCTAACGCGGCTTTCTTTACGTTTTCACGACTGTGCAATAACGACGCGCTTTACTATTCAACCATAATACAATAGCCAAAGTACCATCATGAATATTACACGAAGAACAGAGTATCTGACGAGTGATGTCCGTCACATTAAGACGCAGTCACATCACAGGAAGTGATCCTTTTGTCCATGATTTCAAATGTCTAAACACACGTTTGAAATAATATTATTTGATGGTCTTTAATAAAAATATCCAAGCACTCTGGGAGTTAGTTTGAATTAAATGATAAATTGAAATATATTTTTGTTTTTCAAGGGGAACTATATGACAAAACAAAACACATAAAAAATTGCTTTTTAAAACTTTTTAAAGATTGGTTGCAGAATAATTAGAGCTGGGGTGGGAAACACCAGATCATGGGTTCGATTTCCAGTAAAAACTGTACAATTTTTCAAATCGTAACATATTTTTAATGACATGAGAGTTGCTCTGGATAGAAGAATCTAACTGACAGTATGAAGTAAAAAAAAAAAAACAACAAGTGCGGTATTGGGCCCAAGACACAAAAATGTTTCCCACTGGGCGTCACTGAGCTAGGTGACATGTTTCAGAATAGAAAAAAATAAATCACGAGAGAAATTGAGGGAAATCAAAAGAGAATACGAAAAGAAAACGCAGAGAATTGGACTTGTTCTCTTTTTGTTTAGTTTGGCTAAACCTACATTAAACAAATTAAATGATTTTCATGTTGTTCAAGCAAACAGGTATTTATTTCTGTTGTCATTATTGGGATCAATACACAACGCGTCGACCTGGGCCAGTGGTTTTGATAGTCGGGCAAGTGAACTTCTAAAGTTACTTGCCAGTGGAAAATTTCCCTTGTTTACCCCTTTTCCTTCCTTTCTGCGCCCGCTCGCGATCTTAATCCAGCATTTATATGATTCTGCCAAACGCTCTGATCTCCAACGAGATGGAGGCCTCTCTGTCCGCTTGTGTGTGTGTGTGCGCAATTCTGTGATTATTATAAAGGAAAGAGAAAAACTGAAAAAACAGCTTAAAAATACAGAAAATAAACAGGTAGAATGAGTGAGGAACCATAGTGAGGAACGCAGACTACGTGCAGGAGAGTATTCCTGAATCAGGGAGTTGAGGTAGCATGGTGCCGCACCAGTGATGAGCTTGAAGGTCAGTGATAGAGCTTTGAACTTGATCCTGGCAGCAATAGGCAGCCAGTGCAGAGAGATGAGCAGTGGAGTGACGTGAGTCCTTCAGGCGGTTTGAAGAGCAGTCGTGCTCCAGCATTCTGGATTCACAGCAGAGGCTGTGTTGCGGCGACAGGCAGACCTTCCAAAAGAGAGTTGCAATAATCCAGCCTTGAGATCACCAGAGCCTGTACTAGAAGCTGAGTGGCGTATTGTGAGAGGTAAGGTCGTATCTTGTTGATATTGTAGAGAGCAAATCTACATGACCTGGCAGTCGCACAGATGTGTGCAGAGAAAGTAAGCTGATCATCAAACATCACCCCAAGGTTTCGGGCAGTCTTGACTGGTGTTAACGTGGCTGAGCCAAGCTGAACAGTGATGTTGTGGTGGATAGATGGATGAGCAGGAATTACCAAGAGTTCTGTCTTGTCAAGGTTGAGTTGTAGGTGATGTTCTGTCATCCAGTTGGAGATATCTGTGAGACAGGATGAGATTTTTGTACCTGAAAAAGGATTTTATTCTGAAGTGTGTATGTGTCTTTACTGCAGTTTCCAACCAGAAGATGACACTCAGCAAGTCAAATACAGCAATGAGTTGGGGACAAAATTATTGGCCCCCCTACATAATAATCATTGTTTGATAAGTGATTTCACAAGTGCTTTTAAACAGAGCTAATCATTTTGTCCTCAACCGTACATATTGTATTTATTACGTTTAAATATTTACTTGTTTTTACTTTTATATTATATTTTTCATCCCATTAATTTATATTTAAAGCAATGAGTAATATGTGTTATTATATTGCTGTTTGACAACCTGATTTTCAGGGTCACATATTTAAAAATATAAAAAAAAATTGTGATTCTCATTTTATCCAGAATTGTTCAGCTCTATTCCTAGTGGTCATCTTGTGGACAAGTGGACAAACTCACTTACAGCACTTAGTTTATTATTGCAGTTGGAGTCAGACCACATACATGAGGATTCTTCAATTGTTTTTTGAAACATGTGAATTAGGAAATTCTATTTGTACAGTTTAGTAATTCTAATGGTTTGTTTGTTTTTTACAGGACGAGTGATGACATGACTCCGTTGCATATTGCTGCGTCATGGGGTTGTTATCAAAATCTCAGGTTGCTGTTGAGGAATGGTGGAAATCCAAACCTCAAAGATGAGGTGATTTCAAGAGCAAGGCTTTCAAATAAAATAACCACTGAGCTAAAGAAGGAAATTTTAGAGAAGCACGATTGATCTCAGCGTAAGATTGGCTCCTGAGGCCTGCATGTGCATTAACATGTATGCGCAAACCTTTATTGTTTTGTGACGTTTAACCCAAAGTTTGCCCAGGTCTGCCCTATATAGTCTAAAGCAGAACGTTCTGACGACGTCAGTTGGTCATCAGAAGTGCTGACTCCAGAAATTACGGAAATCTCAAAGATCTGCATGACGTACCGATAATTCACAGACGGCGGTAACTGTTCATGTGAGATTGTCCGCTGTATCATTATATACTGTACCTTTACGAACAATAAAACAACTAACTGCTTTGTAATATGTTTTTAATACATTTATCAAGAACAGTTTATCATTTGTAATTTCTGAATTCTGAATTCACGAATTTAAGTCAATGAAACGGATTAGACAAATCACATGTAAATCGGGACTCCGCTAACAGACTTTTCGACAAACAAAACCACAATGGGCACAGACTAATTCTGTTAGACGGGGTACCACTGTATATTAAAAAAGATTAGGAAGTAAATGCTTTTTTATGCAGTAAATGACTACGCATTTTTGCATTACGTTTCAGAAGATATCCATCTCTTAAATTTGGAAAAAAAGAATTCAGTGATCTTTAGCTCTCAGCTTGTTGCGAAAGCCACTTGTTTCAGCTTGTTTTTGGAATAGTGAATAACGGTGGATTCCTTGTTTGATCATTATCGTTCTGAAACTCTTTATATTTAGTGTCAGTTAATGTACAATATTTCTGCTCTTTTAGGGTGGAAATAAACCATCTGATCTGGCGGCACAGGAGGAAAACAGTAAATGTGCCAATCTTCTGCAAGAGTATGAGACCCGTTCATCACAAGAGAGGAACGAAGGAGCTCAATTCCACAACTGTAAGATTTCCGACGCCTTTCACTTTTGGTTCAATACAATTACGTGTGTTCTTGAGATGAGATGAATCTTTGTTTTCCGTCTTTCATTTGTAGTACTTTATTCCGCTACTTCCATGAATGACACTTTATTCAGTCTGGATCCCTCTGAAATGGAACCGCTGTGTAGCACCCGTCTTTCCGCTTGTGAGGAGCAGCTAAACTCAAAGTCATTCAATGAGTTCCATCGTGTTTGCCAGGACTTGCGCATATTATCTAGTACTTCTGTTTCTGTGCTGGAACAAAATAATTCTGTACAGGGTCAGGCTCCGGCTTGTGAAGTTAATGCCGTGAACCCTCCGGATCTTATCATGTCTCCACGTAAAAGCCAACCACATGTCGGCTTTAATCTTCCTCTCTCTGAGCCAAATTACCACCTTCACGAATCACTAGATCAGTCTAGTGACATCACGTTAGATCTTTCCCAGTACCCTGATTTCCTGGACACGGAGCGGATGACCACTGTTTTAAAGAATCAAGGAATCGATGTAACACACCAAGATGATGTATTTGTCTTCTCCAAAATGGCATATAATGCACCAGACAATGACATTGATAAAACTGTTGTGGGCTATGGAGATCTGGAGGAGCCGGGTGTAGATTCAGATGAGGATAAGGATGTTTTTGTCAGCATTGTTCAGCCTCACATCAGCAGTGAATCCAGCGAGTACAACAGCTGCGAGAGTGACGTAGGTCAGAGCCCGATCATCAGTCCAGCAGCGCAAGCAGGAAAAGCTGCTCGAGACAGGAAACAGCCTCAAGAAACCAGACAAGCTCACTCAAAGGTTGAAGAGACAACTACTGAAATCCAATTTATTTCAAGTCCTTTTGTCACTGGGAGAACCAGGTCTAGATTGAGTCGTCACTCTGCTCGAATGAGTCAGAATTTAACTTTAGCTCAGTCTAGATCTTTCCTCTTTGATCAGAGCCTTCCTTCTCCAGCTCGTTCCTACCGTAACACGGTCATGAGCGGAGGAAGCAAGGCGGAGGATATTCATTCACAGATGAGCAGTCTCGGTGTGTCAACAGATTCATCTACATCCCACCAGGCAGATACACAGATGTCCTTGGACAGCATGGCCGACACTGTCATCATTTCCCAAAATTCGAACGACTCACCGTTAGGATTAAATGTCGACGTTATTCAGGTGGACACTTCTCGCCCCGAGAAAGAACACGATGAATGTTTAACCACTACAGCAAAAGAGCGGCAGAGTTGTCCCCAAGAGTCAAATGCAGCATTATTTCAGGAAAAAAATCTAGAATGTGTGTCCACCAATGGTCAAGCCAAAGCACAGATGCACGGATTCACCCCGCGCTACAGCATTAACCGACTGTCTGGCCATCTGAAGTCTGACCTTTCTTCTTCACCTCATGACATGACGGATGAACCCGTGGAATACCTTTATACGGACACTGAGCAGGGTCATAAACTCATTGAGACCCATCTTCCTCCGACATGTAACACTTCCCTCAGCTCTAGCATGAGTACCAGTAGCTCTGAAGACACTGTTCTTTATGACTGGTGCTCGCTTCCGCCAGAGACTCATCATCATCGCAATGCTGAGACAGACTTTACGATTGGCTTAACAGACAAGCAGCTCCGTCTCCGGTTAATTGAAGTGGGAGTGGATCCTGGACCCATCAACCATCAAACGCGCCCACTATACGTGCAGAAACTGAAAAGATCTCTTCATAAAGTACAAGAAAGTCAGATGCCGGTTCATCCGAGTCCTGCTCCCTGTAATGGTATGTACTGTTCAAATAGTGACAAGAAAGACATTTTTTTTTTATATGACTTAGTCAAATAAGTTATTACATTTGTGTATTTTACACAGTCCCTCTTGGTGTCACACTGCATTGCCATACAGGATAAAAACAGACTTTGTTAATACCACAAAGAGGACATTTAAAAACACAAAATAAAAAAAAATGTTTATTCAAACTCGGATAAAAAAACAACGGGAAGGGTATTCTATAATAAATCTAATTTTACTTTAAACTCAATAACCTCAAAAAGGTCCTTTTATTTGTTTTTGCTTTACGAGCTGCTCGCTCCTTTTACTCCGGCCAGATCTCTCAGCTCAGCGAACCAGCTGCTCCTTCGCCGTGGCTGCTCCGCCCTCTGACACGCCCTTCCGCTTTACATTAGACACGCCCCATCCTTTACCTATTTTTAAGTCACTTTTAAAAACACATTTTTATGCTCTGGCTTTAAACTCTGTATGAGCTCCTGCATGTTTAGTGGGTTTTAATTATTATTTTTAGGTGATTTCATTTACATTTTATTTAGATGAATGATGGAAACCATTCCAGAGTGGTGCCGGTGATGCCCATTCCCATCAGTGCAGACAGTATTGGGGCAGGTCTGGTCCAGCCAAAGAGAGTTGGACCTTGAATGTCCTTGAGCGAGACACAGTTTGACACTAAATTTAGTAAATTTGACTAAATTTAGTGCAATATCAAGCGTTGGAGACAAATTATTTTAAAGAGGATATTTTTATAAAGAGTACATAAGTAAAATAGAATGGAAAATATATGAAAAAGATGAAAGAAATTAAACTACTATGTATAGTACTGTATATAGTATAAATACGGTAAGAAAAAGCAAACGACACACAGTATATTAATTTCATATATGTAATGTAATGTACTTTAATTGAGCCCTTTTATACAATAGGCATTGTAACAAAGTGCTGTACAGTAAGATCGGTTAAAAAAAAATTTGTGATCAAACATAAAGTTATATACAAAGCAGCAGGTAATAAAAGATGCATCAAAATCACACATATAACATACAACTATTTGGAAAAACAGATAAAAAGCTATGTGGCAACTCAGAAAACATGAATTTACAAATATTATCTCGTTCCAAATCAGTTATTACATACGTTCATGTAACATATTAAGTGGCTATAATATTAGCGAGAATAAACATCTCCTTCTGACTGATCTTCATTGATCTTGGATCAGATTTTTTTTGGCTTTTTTAATTTTATGATCCTGATTTAGGAATTATCTTATTGTAGGCAAAGGACACGTTTTTGCAAGTTTGAACTAAACTAGATTTTTGTGATTTGTCACGTAAAGATATTGTGCATCTAACATATGCTAATGTGTGATATCTAGTTGATAAATGAATTTAGATAAGGTAAGAACTTTTTTAAATTTGTGTCATTTTCGCCTCCAAAACAAAAAAACTGTGAACAACAATAAATGTTAAAAGTGCAGATTTTTGGATGGCTTATTCCTCAGAAATGGCTTGTGCCGTAGTAATATCTTTTTTTTTCTGGTCATCTACAGGTTACAGCCCGGAACTTGAGCAGGTAGTCCAAAATTTCCTCCTTCCAGACTGCCAGATAGATGAACTCGCCCTGTGCGAGCAGTTTGATCAACCTGACCATAACAAGAAGTGGCGTGAGGGTTTCCTGAAGTCCAGCTTTAACTACCTGCTGCTTGATCCACGGTGTGTTCACTGCTGGCTCCGGTTGTTTTGTGTTACATGTGTTTTACTCTACATCATTTATTTTCAACTTTGTCCTGTGTTTTTCCACAATTCTCTGATGAAGCGTCTCCAACAACCTGCCATACCGAAGTCAAGCCCTGATGCCCAAAGACTGTTTCCAGACGTTCATCAGCGCTGTCTTCTATGTCGGGAAGGGAAAGCGCTCCCGGCCCTACAGTCATCTTTATGAGGCTTTGGAGTACTTTAATGGCGATAAAACCTCAAAGGTCAGATTGAAGTGTATACGTATGCTCCTGCTTTTGTATAGAAAACAGAGATTTTCTCTTATTGTGTGTGATTTAAATCAGAGCTCATCTTGAAACCGGTTAATTGCATTGAACACTCAAACACTCAAACGCTTGTTCTGTGTTGCTGCAATTATGATTTATTGAATTATAATTGTCATGATAATAATATATTACGATGAGGGATTTTATGTGACTGGACCCTAGTGAAGTCAAGTGACCGTGACGTTTGGAGAACCCTGTTGCTAAAGAACTAGTAAAGAAGGATTTTTAAAAATGTGCTTTACAGTAAAATGTTCACTTTGATACTTTATTTAGATATATACTTTGCAATTGCTATTTTAATTACCGTAATCACATTGTGGGACTTTGTCTCACTAACATTTGTAAACTTCTTAAACGGTCATCTGAAAAAACGGTCATTTCTGATTCTGATTTATCTCACTTTCTTTCGCACTTTAAGGGGAAGACGAGTAAAGAACGGTCGCAGATCTGAACAACTCACCGTATAATGTGTTGCTGTATAATGTTTCAAGGATAAACTTATACATACGTGAGAAAAGGGAAAACAATCAAATCATTCAACTTAACAAAAGTGATTTAAAGTGGTGATTAAAAGTTCAATTCAGCTTTGTTCAAATTCAAATTGTACTTGCCATATGCATACATGGTACCACATGTAGTGAAAGGCTTTTTCAACCGTCCAGCATTTAAAGAACTGGTCGGGGCGATGGAGGCAAGGGACAGAGTTAACGCTGGTGGGGTAGGGCAACATTTAAGCAATAAAATATAATAAAGTACACATACAATACAAATGCGCAGACAAAACACAAGTGTGACACGGGGGGAGTGTCACAAATGTGTCCAGAAGAGCTTAAAAGTGTCCAATCAAATTAAACTGAAGTCTAAAAAGTTTCTTTATATGCGCTTTTCTTGGTCCAAGACCAACGCAAAGTTGCTATGCGGAGTCTAAAGAAGAACATTGTTGTTAAAAAAAAATAAAGTTGACGTTATCTGTGAACATTTATCATCATACTAAATATTATCATCAAAGGTCATTTAGTGGAGCTGTGTGAGTGTGTTTTATATCTACTAAATCTATTGGAATCAAGAACCTAAAAATGTAAAGGACATCTTTATTAGAAACGACAGTCACTTGCTTTTCCTGTGACACATCACCAGCTCTTCAGCTGTAATAGAACGTCTGTGACTGAAGTATCTACTGTGTTTCTGACGTCTCTGATTTCTTATTTGTCTAGAAGCTCTGTTCTAAAGTGCAACACATCCTGCAGATCTGGCAGGCCGGACACGGGGTGATTTCTCTGCACTGCTTTCAGAATGTCATCGCAGTCGAGGCGTACACAAGGGAGGCCTGTATGGTGGATGCAGTTGGTAAAAAAAAAAAAAAAACCTGCTCCTCAAGTTTCCATCGCAGTACTGTACTTGCTTGTTCAATGGGTTTAAGAGTGATCTTGAATCTCCACTTCTTTTGAAAATTGTTTTTTTATAGGATTAAAAAAGCTGACAAACAAGAAAAAAGGAGACTACTATGGCGTGGTGTCCACTTGGCCTGCCCACAGGAAGAGGAAACTGGGTGTTCATCTGCTGTACCGGGCCATGCAGATCTTCTTAGCTGAAGGAGAGCGGCAGCTCCGACCTGCCGACATTCGATGAACTTTTGAAACTGTGAAATATTTAATTTTATGATGAAAAAACAAAACACTTGACAAAAAAACAAAAAAATCTATTCTCTTTTGGTTAGTGTTCTGATGAACTTCTTTTTTACAGAGTCTTTCTAGAAAATCGTGAAAGTAGCTATAGTTTTTCTTATTATGAATTATGTGCTTATAACCACTGTAAAATATTTTTACAGAATGAAATCTGGAGTGTAAAGTAAATCAATGTAATTCACACAGTGATAGTTTCAGAGTTTGATGAGCTGCAAGTTGAGAAATATACAAAGGAAAAACATTTTGCATATAAAGCAGTTGTGGCCAAGTGTCATTTGTGTGTGTTCCCCTTGCTTTCATTGGATTAAATGCAGAGTACAGTTTTCAATATGCTCCCTAGTGAACAAGTCCACACTCACTTGATCAGTCCATACATCAATTCCAATTTCTTCTACTTCATTTTATGCGTCATGTGGTTTTAAGTTTTTTTTTTTTTTTTTTTTTTTTTACTGAGAAGACCCTTTTTATCCTGTGGTTGATCATCCCTGTTTTATGGAAATATCTAGACAGAAAGGTGAGTTCTACACTGGGAACTTCCCTTGCCACTGCAGAAGGTGGAATAATAGTGAAGTTATTGCTGTTGAAGAACTATGCTGCTCCTTCAGTGACAGACAACAGCCATGTTGTCTTTTTAATTTGTAGCTTTATCTTATTGTTTGTGTTTTGACAGTAAACAGAGAAAGAAAGGAATATTGTATAATTATTGGAAATGCTCTAAAATGGATGAAAGAAAGTAGCATAGTGTTATAGTAGGCTGAACCAGAAGGTGGCGGTAATGTCACATTAAGGTTGCAAGCCGTCGTTAACATTTAAAAGGAAGAAGAAGCGGTAGTCACGAACTATTTCAAATACGTACACGAACGTGCTAAAATTCTGTTCTCGCAGTCGTCAATTTGTGTTTAAGTGCGTCTTAGATCATTTATCTTTATCATGGTAAGTTGTCGTTTTGGACTAGATTTCGTTTTGGGGAATAAAAATAGTCACTAACATCAAAACAATAAAGCCGATTCTAATAATACGGTGCATGTTTGTGAAGTCGATACAGAATCTGTCCTTCACTAAAAAGTGCGGCGTGTCATTATCAAACGGTGAAAATGTGGCACAGAATAAATTCCTATAACGAACAACTAACCAAATAAGTAAAAACCGAATTATCATTATCAATAATATGCGTGAATATTCACGCGATAATGATAATTTGGTTTTGATAATTCGGTGGGAGTCTTGGGTCCGTGTTAAAAAAAAAACGACCTTTTAACAGCTTTCGGAATCTGTGCAGACATGAAGCGAATAAGACGCTATTTTCACTGATTTGTTTGTTTTGAAAGTCTCCGTTTCCAGAGTTGTCCGGTGAGTCGCTGCGCATGAGGGACCGCGGGAGTGTAGAGAGGATCCTGCGAGCGATCAGGAAGGACGGGGCCGGGAAACTGCAGGTGAGCTCGGTCTGCTGACGGCCACAGCATCATTCTCTTCTCCGGTGCCTGTTAATAATTTAATTTAATTTAATTGAACCTTTATTTGTTGTAGGTCATTTCAGACTTTGACATGACTCTCACCAGATTCGCCTATAACGGTGAACGTTGCCCTACCTGCCACAGTGAGTATAGTGCGTTTCGTGTGTCTATAATCAATATGTTTGTGCTTCAACCTTTCCTTTCTTATTTATCAGACACTGTAAAACAAAGCAGAATGTTTTCTTCCTACAGTGATATAGCGCAGGATGTCATTGGGAACCTTCGTGGTCTTATAACAAACTTGAATGACAGATACACACAGTTTTCACACGTCACTCATGAAAAGCTACCCCGAGATTTCAGCCCACGTGAAATTATATGGTACAAATGGTTTTGGTCAGGCTAAATGCTGATCCTTGAAATAGACATTTCTTGATTTGTTGTGAAATCTGATTGCATTACATAACTGTAATTCTGTATCAATATCATATAATGTAATAAACACATTTAGACACATGACGTGCACATACCAAAGGGTTGTTATGGCCTAAGGGAGCTGGACCTGCCACCCAAGTGTTGCAGGTTTGAATCCTAGTCTGGTGTTCTAAAGTGTCCCAATCAGTTTGCCAATTGCTCCGGGTTTGTGTGCGTCTTCACTGCAGCAGAGCACAGTTTCATTATCGTCCCTAGTGGCCATATTTGCAAACTCATCTTTGTCCAACTTTCAAAAAATCAGTTTTATGAACCGTTTTGTTTTGTTTCTTGATCAAGAGGAGCTAATTCCAGCAAATCTAGGCCTGGAAGAGAGACACATTCACATTCTCTCACAGATGTTACTGTGTTCCACACAGAACTCCACACAGAATGGTCTTGACTTGGGTGTCAAACAAAGTCCCTGAACTGCCGTAATGTCCTACCAAGAATTTGTGCACATTAGAATTATTTAGTTATTTAGCACTGACTTACAAAACCTACGTGACTTGCGTTCCTCTCACTAGAGCAGAACTTTGTTTCTTTTGTCAAATCGAATCATTTCAGCTTCATTAAAGCACTTAAAACCTGCTGAAAATGACCAAAGTGCGGCACACACAAAAGCTCTCTGTCCAACAGAATTTTAACATTAGGTTGACATTTCAACTAAAAGTTTACATACTTAAAAGTAGAAATAAAATGACAGCAAAACAACGACATAAAAACTTTAAACCATTCTTAAAATCAATATAATACATTTAATAAAATGTTATTGGCCCGATAATAAGTTGTTTGACAGTGGGGTTTGGTCGCATGTTGTAAACATTTTTAAGGTTTGACGTGGTGTTTTTGCTAATTAATCAAAGTATGATGCTTTTATACTACGTATTTGAATATTTACACTGGAATTACCGGTAAAAATGGCCAAACTCCTGGCGTCTATTTTAATAAATTAGGGTGACCACACCGTTTGGGTTTGGAAGAAACTAAGAAGCGAACATTTGAATTTGTGGTAACAACACAACAGCAAAGTGTCTGCATAAGTGTTTAGATTCACTGTTTGTGATTTACTTTATAATTTATTTTTTTTATCTTCTTTGATGCATGTTGTCATGCCTCTACATTTCTACAAGCTTCTAAAGAGCATCTGTCACTTCTCGACTGTCTGAAGAGGAAAGATCGCTTGCTTAAACATCAGATCTTGCTGTTTTACTGCAGATATCCTGGAGAGCAGCTTGCTGATAAATGACCACTGTAAGGTCCAGGTGAGAGTTACTGTCTTTCTCTCTTGTATTTTTGTCGTAGATGGTAATTTTACACATTTTAACTTGGTGTAAAACTATCCATCATAGTTTTTATTGATGCCTCCATGTCTCTTCATACAAACTAAACCAGTTTGACAATCTCTTCTGATTTAAATCAAATCAATGTTTTTTTCTCGATTATAAATCTAGGAGAGTGTTAAATAAACAAGTGTACAGTAATGTACACACAAATAAATATACAGTATACACACACACACAAAAATCCCAACAATGTTAAATACAGAATAAGTAGAAATGCAAGTTTGCTTTTTGCACATTTCACTTTTTGTAACGTTTGTGCTCTAACGGGAGAGTGAGTGTTTGTGTTTCTGTTCAGCTTCAGGGTCTTTTCAAGACGTATTACCCGATTGAAACCGATAGCAAACTCTCACTGGAGGAAAAGTTTCCACACATGGTCGAATGGTAAAATTGTGCAGTCCATTTCAGGTTTTGACTTGTATTCACTAAAGCTTGCATAACGCTGGACATGTAGATCTCAATCTACACAGGTGGACAAAAGCTCACAATCTCCTTGTTGAGCAAAAGATCAAGAAGACGGACATCTCAGCGGCAGTTGAAGGGTCGGAGGTCAGGTTGAGGTCAGAGAACAAAGCTACCAACTACTGTTCATCTAAATACTTTAATGATGATTATAATTTATAATAATAATAATTAGAAAATACATTCACACTATAATTGTAACACTGGCAGATTTTGTGGGTTGATGCTCAATTGATTTAATTTTGTGATGAATTTTGAACCTAATGAAGTATGGAATCAGTACAGTAGCAAAAAATAAACTTAGTAACTTACATTTTTAGGATGTTGTACAAAATGCTTCACATTTTCGTTTGTTTTTTTTTTTTTTGCTTGCAATCTTCACATTTTCATTTAAAACTTTTTTCTATTTCGTTTCGTTTTTTTTTTTGTTGCGTTTCAGATTTTTGCGTCACTTTGGCACTGTGAGATTGGCTGGTTTTTGCCCAGGAAGTGGAAGATGAGTTCAGCAGCGAACAACATTCCTAATAGTGTGATATAGTTTTTATTGTTGTTGTTATTGTTTCGTTGTTATACAATAAATGGTAAATAAACATGTGGGCAGTTGTGGTCCAGTGGTACGGAGTTTAATATGAGGCAGGACACGGACCACACGCCCCCCGAGCACCGCTACCTGAGGCTGCCCACTGCTCCAGGTTTGTGTGTGTTCACTGTTCGGATCCGTCAAATGCAGAGATGAATTTTTCCACTGAGGGATTAATAGTGTTTACTGTCATACTGTAAGTGTTGTTTTTTGCAAAATGCCTTCATTAAAAAGAAAGATTTGATGGAAGACATCAAAAGAGACAACAAATCAGAATATTATGTAACTGTCTGTGAAGAGGAGAGGCTCAAAGAGACTCAAACTGGAATATACGTCTTCAAAGTGGAAAATGCGCCTTATAAGTAAATGTATGAATTTCATTAAAAAGTTCAGTTTGTTTTAAAATGTCTCTTATAATTTCATGTAAACTCAAGTTTAACATGAAACCCTGTATTTTGTGCGTGCACGCACTCTTTGTCTTTCTGGACTCGAACGACCAGAACTCATTATTACAAAGGGACAAATAGTTCGTTGATGAAGTTGTTCAGATTCTGCTTGTGTTGAAGCTCGCCACCCACTTCCTGGTCAAGCAGCTGCCAATCAAATTCTCACCAGCCAATCAGAGTAAGTGCCGCCTCCATGTGAAAAAAGGCAAAAATCTAAGTTGCAACCAAAAAGAAAAATGTTTCTATGTGAATTTGAAAATCGCAAGCTACAAATAAAGAACAAAACTAGATGTGACTCATTTTTGTTCGTTTCTTTGGCAGTATTCTGATTCCGTAATGAAGCAGCAAACTAATAAGAAGAAATGCAAATATTTGAGAAAATCAATGCCCAAACTCTGAGCCAACAAAAACAAATTGTGATGAAAGTAATAGCTTTCACTTAGCAGATGCTTATATTCACAGTCATTACAATTTGTACAAACCATTTACAAATTACTAATTAAGGATTTTATTAGCTTTATTGTATTTATATATAGTACAAAAACTTACAAATGTTCAATGTTTCTGGAACATAATTGGAAATGACAAAACCAAGACAGAACTTAATGTCCTCAGTTTTGTATTTTAATCCCACCAAATGGTCACATTTTGTGTGTTTGTCAGGGATGAACATGAGGAGTTCTTTGATCTTCTGAATAAGAGCGAGATCCCACTGCTCATCTTCTCTGCTGGGATTGGAGATGTGCTGGAGGAAGTGATACATCAGGCAGGCGTATTCCATCACAATGTCAAAGTCTTCTCCAATTACATGGAGTTTGACAAGTCGGTGAGTACAAGTTCAATTCGGTTTTGTTCAGAATTTGGAATTCTTTTGAATAAATTAACATTTTTTTCCATTTGAATTGACTGAAAAAAATGTCATAAATCAGAATCAGATCTGCAAACATTTTTGCACAATTGAGGGATTTTTTCTGGTGTCAGCTTCCTGTTATAAAATAAAAATGACATTGTATGTACAGTTGTAAATATATAGTATAATAGAGTACAATACAGTATGTTTTCAATATAGTAATATAATACACATTACATGCGAAGCAAGATTGTTCAAGCTGTAATTTCTTATCATTTAATGACTATGGAAGACATGACAGCGGGCCACTGTTAAGAGGAAATCCTGAATAGAGATCTGTTCTTTATTACTGGGTGACTAAACTATAGTGATAAAGGGCTGCCATGTTTAACTACATCTGAACTCTCAGCATGTACACTGGTATTTTATAAATGAAACAAATTTGTAGGCTTTGGAACAGACATTTTCAATGAACAGTTCAATAAACTCATCCTTGAGACTTTTCTTTTCCAGAAGTAATCGGTTCCACGTAACCATGGTTTCCACACAAGGCTTAATCAACAGAGTGTGTGGAGAGTAAGGCTGGTATTGAGAAGGGTGTGTCTCTCTGTGCAGGGTGTACTGAGGGACTTCAGAGCTCCGCTGATTCATACATACAACAAACGGGAAGGAGCTGTTCTCAATGCTGAACACTTTAAAGAGTTCTGTAGCCGCACCAATGTGCTTCTGTTGGGAGACTCCCTGGGGGACCTGGAGATGGCCGACGGTGTCAAGGACATGCAGAATATCTTCAAGATCGGATTCCTCAACGACAAAGTCTGAATCACAATAGACATGTTCTAATTGCTTGTGTGCACAGTATGTATATGTACTTACCATTTTCTTGATTTCCAGGTGGAGGAATGTAGAGAATCGTACATGAATGCCTATGATATCGTTCTTGAAAAGGACGAGACCATGAAGGTTCCCAACGACATCC
Organism: Paedocypris sp. Pulau Singkep; assembly: GCA_017309775.1. Lineage (NCBI taxonomy): Eukaryota > Metazoa > Chordata > Actinopteri > Cypriniformes > Paedocypris > Paedocypris sp. Pulau Singkep. Next base: position 147,197 of record MU204308.1, on the reverse strand, counting down.
TGCGCTATATCACTGGAGTGTGACGTGCTAAGGAAGAAAACATTCTTCTTTGTTTTTCAGTGTCTGATAAATAAGAAAGGAAAGGTTGAAGCACAAACATATAATTAAACAACAGGATCACTTCTCTTCTATGAACATGCCTACTCTCTCAGTAATAAAATATTTTTACATTTTTTGTGGATCTGTGGATTTATTTTTAAATTTCTCATGTTCATAATTTATGAAATGTATACAAAAAAAAACCTTGTGTTTATGCTAAAATGTAGGACACTGGGAAATCCCTCTACTTGAAGTGGCTAACTGCCTGTTTCCTGCAACACGTCAGCTTTCCTTTTAAGCCTTTTATACTTCATTTCACCTTCATTTAAAGTTTTTTTTTGACTGTCCACAGTAGAGGCTACAAATGTAACTAAAGAACAAAAATAGAAGAGTAACTCAAGTAACTATAAATACTAGTAACCAAAGAGCAAAAAGTAAAAGAATTTCCCCAAGGATGAATAAAGAATGTCTGATACATTGTATGTGGAAAACATTCTTTGAAAGAACAAATGAAGGCACCAGCCACTTACTCCACAATTAATCGCATGAAGTGAAGTTTTTTAGTTGACATTATGGTTGTACTGTATTATTTCATTTACCTTTAAACCCACAATAAATCAATCAATCTTCGACATTCGACATGTAGTTTGACTTGTTGCATGTAAAAAATGTTGTATAAGGATTCAGCAGGTTCTTGTCAGTTTGTGTGGTCAAGTCTTAATTATTGCTTTGCCTAACAAAATGAGCAGTGCATTCTTGCAATGTAAATCAACCATGTTTTCTCAAACAACAGAACTCCAGAATAGTTTCCCATTCCGCACAAAAACATGCGCACATCATTATAATAGGTGGCACCACTCCAGAGCGTCCTACACTTCATCATGCCTTGTGGAAAGTCTCTTACAAAGGAACGTTCTCAATACTTTAATTAAAGGAATGTTCAAAATAAAGTACAATCTAAAAATCTTGAATAAGTTTAGTAAAGTTTAAGTTTGTCATTTACTCTGAAAATGTAAATCAGTATTAGCCAATTCACAAATTGACCAACGAGATCAATGAAAAGATCACTGGTGATATTGGCCCGATTATAGCATGCTGGGAATTGGCGGGGAATGTGGCCAACCAATCAAAGAGCAGCACACACACACACACACCCACATTGGCTCAAATATCCAGCCATCTGTACATCATTTTGGACTCATGTACTTTACTGAATTTCAAGACCCATGAAAAACCACACTAGCACAGTGAGAACTTAAACATCAGACGACGGAAGTTGGACAGAAGTTAAAACGCATCAAATGCATTACATCGTACTTTCTGCTTTAATGTTTGGACTCAATCATACCAACAGTAGCACTTTATTTGTACAATTCAAATCTCACATTCCTCAAATCTAGACGAGGTTTTCAAGATTCTACTTACATACAATCCAATCAAAATATACATCTGTATTACACACTATGCATTGATTTACTTGCCACTAAATCTTGCTTTAAAAAAAGTTATAGAAAACCTCAAACATCCAGATGGATTCAGGTTGGTCCGTTGCCTTTTACTGCATCTCACAGTTCTTCGCGTTTTGTCACTTCCTCTTCTACCTTGTTTGTTACAATGCTCAGCTCTTTTTCAGTGATTCTGTTATCCTGGTTCTTGTCTTGGCCACGAAAAATCTCCTTTATAATAACATCAGCGTCCATTCCTGGATGGAAGCGACCTCGGCCTTGGGCAACCTGCAGTTTAATGAAGCTTGCGAACTGTGAAGGGACAGAAGAAAAGTCCATGAGGTACATTGTTTAAAACATTTTACCATGCACACAAACTGCAATAAATCCCACAGCCGGGGTTCCATATTTCCAATACATAGTCCTATTTTTTGTAATGAGAGATCCCTGGTTTTAAGAGTTGTTGAACCTGCTCTTCTGAAATGGTCTTATTTTATTTTATCTTTGATATCTGCACATCTGCGTGTGTGTGTGTGTGTGTGTGTGTGTGTGTGTGTGTGTGTGTAGGGAGAGATACCTCCTCCAATAAAATCTCCTGGTCCTGGTTTGCGTCAAAGTCAGAAAACAGAGGGTCAGGACTTTTCTCCAGCCAGACAAAGAGAAAGCCTTCAGGAACCCCCTGATCCAGACGCAGTAGCTCCAGCTCAAAGAGCAGAACCGCACCGCCAGGAACACCGGCCCCTGACCACACACAAACCCCGCTCAATACCTGCAAACCGCACTGTGAGTTTAAAGCAATTCAAGTAAAGTAATGCGTGATTGTCCGTGTGACCAATCAGATCAAAGGTATGTTGATCTTGAGAACGGACCTCCACTGGCTCCATGCGCTAAGTGAGGTGGCACAGTGATCTCTCTCCTCTCAAACAAACACATGCCCTGCAAGCCCTCGTCCAAACCAGAGATCAGATTTCCTTGACCCAAAATCACCTGTGGGGTGTCTGGGTAATCGTCTCTGCAAACATTGGAAATTCAATTGTTAATGATAACATAATTGATAAGATAACAACATGGATTATGACACACATATATAACATACATAGGCCTGGGTGTAAACTTGACTCGGGGTCCCACGACTGTAGTTGACGTCACCCCATGGTTACACCAATTGAACCGACCATGTATCATGAGGACGTTCTCGGGCTCATCATATTCTTGTTTTCATTTTACAATCTCCTTTTGAAACCTAAAGTTATTTGCACTCGTAACTGAAAATGCCATTTTTTTTTTATTTTAAGCAAAGATTGGGGATAGCGGTCAATCTTACTTGGGCACGGATCGGGCCCTCAGTGCCTAGTGTGAGACGCCCTTAGAGCGAGAGCACAGCTGGGAGAGAGACAGAAACATAGAGGGGACGTAAAGACTGCACGCAAATGTGTTTCTGCTCTTCATTCATTTCATTTTATATCAAAGTGTGTTGCCTTATCCCGGGTTTTGCTTGGCCGGGGACACTGCCACAATAAAGGAGTTCTTCCCACTCTGCACTTTTATTCTGTGCGCTTTGAGACAGTTAAAACTGTGAAAAGCGCCTTGCAAATACTCATTATTATTCAGACCTGAATCATAGTGATCACAAGCTGTTCATTTACACTAACAGCTCGCTCTCTCTCTCTCTCTCTCCCTCGCTTCGCTCACTCATGCGGACAGAAAGAGAGAAAGTGCGTGCGGGTTTGTGTTCAAACCAGGTGTTTATAGGAGACGGGACAATAGAGAAATAGAACATCTAATACATCATATGGTACGGTGGGAAAATTGTGTCCAATGGTTCCCTCTTGGCTTTTTGTAACACTTATGTCTATGCGTGTGTAATGTTGAAAGTTTCGAGCACTCACGAGGAATAAAGACGAGTACCGTCCAACAGTGAGCAGTTGTATCGATACTGTATCATGTCATTGGCAGAACTCGTCGGGCTGCAGTTGGCTGACTTGTATGTCACTCTGATGTCTAGTGTGTCTTTAGGATTGTGAAAATCAACAACGTGCAGATGGAAGATGAGTACAGCAGACCCGGGGATCAGCTTACCTGTAGAAAACAGCACTAATCAGCAAAAACCAAAACCAACCTCACAAAGAGTTTGTGTGCGTGAGACGTTCAAGCTCGATTCACTTGCCAGGTGACTTTTACTGTTAAAGACCATCTCAAAACAAACAGTCATTTGGAGTTTTGTCCGTTTTTCGATAAACATAGTTATCGAAAGAGCTATAGAGCTAAGAGCTATAAAGTTGTTCTGACCTCAGAGAGCAGAAAGATGTATGTCTAAGAGAGGAGAATGGTGCTGTTGTGTAAAAACAATATGCCACCTGATCCCTGCTCCCCATAGGCCAGGTGAGGGGGCACATTAACACGCCGACGCTGCCCAGCGCACAGACCTCGCAGGGCTTGATCTACACCGGCAATTACAGACCCTGTGCCAATAACTGTGTCGTAGGTGCTGTTTCGGTAGTAACTGTGGAAACAGAAGATTTATTAAACCCAGTACCTACAGTACTACACTTCAAAAGAAAACAACGCTGACCTCGAATCAAAGACAGTGCCATCCTGAAAGGACCCATTGTAGTGGTAGCGAATGAAATCTCCAGGTGCTGACTTCCTTCTGCAAGGCTGTGGGATCTCTCCATCTTCGACCATCAAGACATCATTCACGTTAAACACGTCAACCATTAAGACCTCAAACACGAGTGTGGCATGAGGAGGAATCTTTGAACCTGGAGACAAATGCAACAATTAAAAAAGATTTTCACACTGGGCAATTTAATGAGTATCCCTTCATACTGGAGGATTGACTTTTCGCTGTATGTGTTCCAATAGGAAAGAGCTCATCAAATTAAGAATTTAATTCTTTAAAGCTCTGACACATCACAGTAAATTCAGTGGCCTGCTGTACCGTATCCTCTGTCATCATAAGCAAGGAATGGAGGAATGATAATGGATCTTCTTTCTCCAACGCACATTCCCAGAAGACCCTTCACAAGCCCTGGGATTAGACTGTCTTGCCCCACATAAGTGTCAAAGGTCTTCTTCATGCCACTGCAGAGATCCATCAGAAGTTCACGTCAGAAATGACACCCATACAGTAAAAAAAACGCAATCAAATATATAATTAATCAAATAAATTTTGAAATGCTACTTAATTTTGCCAAATAGCACACATTTAGAAATTTATGACATTTTAAACTTGTGGCAGTACAATCATAAACATTTTAAATGCAAATTTTCATCAAAAAATGTTAATCAACAACAAACCTTGACTCAAACATTGTTCCCAACAGTAGGGATCCATTGTAATGGTACCGGACAAAGTCTGAGCTTTGCACCTTTCTTTTGCAGGTCTGTGGTTGGTGGACAATTCGTACGTCCACAGTGTCTTCCTTGTTCCACAAGTCCAGCAGATGAACCTCAAAAAGCAGCACGGAATCAGGTGGAATTGCCAAACCTGCCAAGAGTCAGCATCACTGTGTTTCTATTTAAAAAAATCTTTTGCTGATCTGAAACGATTCATTTTGTATTTTAACTTTCTTTCAGTTTCTAGTGGAACAAATACTCACAACCTTATAGTTTGTGTACTGTACATGTAATGCTGTTACCGGCTCCCAGGACCCCGTATGCCAGGTTTGGAGGGACCGTTATTCCCCGGACCTCGTTCACACACATGCCCAGCACTCCTCTGTCCAGACCCGGGATGACTTTCGACTCTGCACCCACCTGCCCCACAAACGGGAAACCTCTATCTAAACTAAGCAAAACAAAAAAAAAACAAAACAAGACGTGTTTCATTTTGCTTATAGTAAGCTTCATTAATTAGACTTGCGCTTTAGCGTTTATGTTGTTGTGTATGAGGAGATCTTCATCTCAGAAAGGGTCTGACTTACCTCGACTCAAACTTCCGACCACCAGCCAACGAGCCGTTATAGTGGTACCGCACATAATCACCTGCGCGCACCTCGCGGGGGCAGTGGGTAGGTGTCGCGTAGCGGTCAATCGTCACGTCTTCTAACTGACCGTGTGCCACGTTGACCAGCGCAAAGAGAAAAAGCGCGTGGCCGACTCCCAACTCCATTTGTTGTTTTTACAATGGAACGTTTTTGCGGCGTTTCCTGTTGTTGTTGTTTTTTTTTTTTTTTTTTGCAAAGATCAAGTCATAAAATGGTATCAATGTTGAAACTAAGGGGAAATCAGCAGTAATCAAGGCACGGCCGGACACGGCTGCGTTGACGTACAGTCTGCAGCGCAGCGGTTTCACGGTCCTAAACACCGCCTTTTAGAAATGAGCGGTTAGCTATGAAAAGCAATCATTAATAATTTAATACATGTTTTTTTTGCATGTCGCATAGATACTGTATATATTTTCTACGTGCACACGCGCACGCACGCACGCGCACTCAACGGCGCACACGCACACAATTTAGCTATTCAGGAAATGTAAAATAATAATAATAATAATAATATAATAATAATGAGTATTTGTAAGGCGCTTTTCACAGTTTTAACTGTCTCAAAGCGCACAAAAAAATAGACTCACATAATCTTGTATTGGAAATACGTACAACGATAGCAATTATCACGTTGCCATATTAACATAAGAAAAAATATAGAAGAAATAAATTGCTGATTCACCCTTGAGTTCGAAAGCAGAAATGTTCATGTTTTCATAAGTAGCACTAATAACAAAAAGGGTCCAGACTTGTAGACAAGCACCCCTGTATATGTGGGAGGGCGTTCTTTAAACGACGGAATCTTGGACCCAGGAAACATCCTGGTGCCCAGACGGCGTGAAGTGTTTTCCGCCGGTGGTTCCCTAACCCCGAAGAACCTTTCCAAACTCACACACTCCGCAGTCCGTACGTGCGGCCTGACATGTGAGTGCTGACGGTCGACTCCGCGAATGAAGCATGGCGCCGATCCGAGAGCGTCTTGTACTCGTCTTCGCCGTTCTCCTCTGTGCTGCACGCGCGCAGTACGAGAAATACAGCTTCAGAAGTTTCCCCCAAAACGATCTCATGTCGTTGGAGAGCGCTTATGGAAACGCGCTGGAGCTGTACTCGTCTCAAGACTGGCAGCAAAGTGCTCGGTATCTTGAACTCAGTCTCCGGCTCCACCGGCTCCTGAAGGACAGCGAGGCGCACTGCGGACAGAGTTGCTACGGGGAAAACCAACTCAACCTAACGGACTCCAGCGAGACTTTCGGGATAATGACGCACGTCATAACGCGAGCTACGTGCCTGAAGGAATGCAAGTCCAATCTTCCCGTGTTTTCCCAAACCTACCCTACACGGGAGACGTTGGACGCATTTGAGCAGAGGATACCTTACCGGTACCTCCATTATGTCTATTACCAGGTCTGATTCACAGGTTTAAGTATAGGTAAACGCTACTAATTAACTCATGTAACGAGCGCCGGGATGCACTGAGATCCCGACGACATACACAATCACCGAGAGCTGTTGTTTCAAACGCTTACTTTGTATTGCAAATGCGCACGCGCGAACGTGCCACGTCCACGCGAGACCTGGAAAACGATCGACCAACAATGAAACATTTCTCTTGATGTCATTGATACATTGATTAAATATTAGACGACAACATAGTATTTGATTAGCAACATTAGTATTTGAAAATACTGATCGTTCTTTTTTTTGAGAAGAATGTTACACGTTTTTTCTAGAGGAAGCGGTACTTGGTTGTTGTAAATTTGACCAAGTGGGTGTAATGGTGATTGTAATTAACACATTTAATTGTTTTATTTGTACAGTTCAGTCCGCTTTAAAGATATCTGTGTGTGTAGATAAATGAGTTGGAGAAAGCTGTTTCAGCATCTTACACATATCTCCAGCGGAACCCTGGTGACCCACTCCTTTCCAAGACATTTACCTACTACAAGAGCATGTATGACATGGAGGAAGACATCAAGGACAGTGAAGAGAAGCCATATGAGGTACAGTATGTGTCCATTTTCTAGTGCAGTGCTTTACAAGCTTTTTTTTAGATGTGTTTGCATTTGCAAATGAATAATGCATTTCAGTGAAGGTGTGTGTGTGTGTGTGTGTGTGTGTGTGTGTGTGTGTGTGTGTGTGTACTATTTGATTAAACTAAATCAACATTTAATGTACTTGAGTAAAAACGTGAGCAATGATTTTGTTTAGATTTTCACTCAAGTTGACTTATGTTCTGAATTTTATAGTGCATTCTTTAAATTTAATTAGTTGTGGTTGTTGTGTGTTATATTTTCCTGCTTTCCCCAGGGTATAAAATATTTGACGTAACTAGTACAATCCACTGAATGAGCTGGGGTACTTTAACAATACTACAATTAAATATAAAATAATGTTTACATCAATTGTGAATACCGTAAAAATAATTCCAAATGCATAGATTTAAGTGCCGTATACAGTTTTAATGTCATTGTATATATTGCGTTTAATTGCAAGTGATGCTGAATCAATTTATCCTGAATTGAAAACCAGTTCTCCATTACAATAAGGGCCTGGCCCGAGGGCAACAAAAGTGACAAATACACAATACGGTAGTTTCAAATTTGTACATGTTTTTACAGAAATAATATAATGGGCAATCAAACTACAAGTGCAATGATCCCGGGTTACTGTGTGTAATGGCCTTTTGAACAAAGAGAGCAAAATGAAAGACCTGAGCTTTATATTTTTTTTGTGAAATATTTCAAGTGTTTGCTGTAGGAGCAAAGACTAGCTGGGGTTGAGGGTTATGGAAGTGAACACGAGTGTGTAAGGACTTTCCCAATCAGGGTTTAAACATTTTCAGAAATGTTATTTTTACTTGAAGGACCTTTACATTTAGATTTGAACTTTCAGATAATCATCTGTTTTATTACAGTAGTCAAAATGGTGGACTTTTGACTTTACAAATACCTACAGGCCCTGTTCTTAAGGTCTGTCAAGCTGTACAACTCCGGGGACTTTAGCAGCAGTGCTCGAGAGATGGAGCTGGCCGCAACAGAGTATTTCAAAGCCTACAACACGTGTCTTCTGATATGTGAGGGATCACATGAGTTGCAGAAATTTCAAGATTTCTACCCCACCTTAGCTGGTTGGTGAGCTGGCATGTGTTATCTAAATGTAAGTGCCAATGAAAGTGTCATCTTTTATTCTCTTTCCCCCCCCAGATTTCTACTCTGAAGTACTTAAGTGTAAATCCAAGTGTGAGCAGAACTTGACACCAAACGTTGGAGGTTACTTTGTGGAGAAATTTGTTGCCACCATGTATCACTATTTGCAGTTTGCATATTATAAATGTGAGTAACGCACTGTTGGAATCAGATAAGAATTACTTCTCATTCAACAGAATGAGACAGTTGAATGATTTCATAACAGAATCATTCAACTGATTAGTAAAGCAGATTAGAAACCTAAGACACATTTTTGGAATACAAAACACGAACAAACAACAAGACAAAGTTTATAATTTTCAAAGTTTTAAATTTACTGTGACCTAAAAGCAAGTCAGTATGTTACAATGTATAGGAAAACAAAATAAATTGATCAATTGAGAAAAAAATACACCCAGGGAGAACCTGGCTTCTTAGTGACAGTCTTGTCTGTACTTCTAATTTAAAAAAATCTTTGCTGTTTTGATTCTTTAAAATTCATTAAGGCTGAATGGATGCAATCGCTCTGTCTTACTGACATTCTGTTCTTTGTTGTGTTCATTGTAGAAATTGTTCCTGTTTGCACAAGTAAAAAGTCTGTCTGATCTCATAGTAATTGATTGTTTTATTGAAGTCACATTTCAGTGATGCTCTTTAAATGAAAAAGTTCTTTCATTTGGTCAATATAAACCACTTGGTTCTTTCATAGGGTCAATAATCCAAATAAAGTTTTTTTCATTCCAGTTTAAATGCAGTGTAGCTTATTACATAGTGGATGCACGTGCATAATGCTGTATTACTGTTATTCTAGTGAACGATGTGCTCAATGCTGCGCCGTGTGCTGCCAGCTACAGACTGTTTGATGCTGAGGATCAGGTGATGCAGCAGAACATTGCCTATTACAAATACTACAAGGAACAGTGGGGACTACAGGATGAGCATTTTCTGCCACGACCTGTAAGTACCATTAACCTGGGATGTAAAGTAAAAGTTAAGTGCGTGAGTTTGTCAATATGGCAACTAGAGACCATATCAAATTTATAATCTGTCTTTAGCCCTTCCAGCGACGTGCACACACACACATGTTGTGTGTTTTTGTGTTTGTATGTGTTTTTCTGTTTGTGTATGAATTTAGGAGTAATTTCTCTCTGCACACAGGAAGCGCTTCAGTACTACAATGTGAATCAAAGGCAAAAGGAGCTTCTTGAGTTCTCAGAAAGCTACTTGGCGCCCGATGATGAGGTAAAAAAGCTCATTATCACAAGTTAAAGCTAAGCTTACCATCTGTCTGTCTATATATTATGGATTTGTATTGAATGGTGTGTCGTTGTGTCCATGCGTGACAGGATATCGTGAGCCTCGAGGCATCTATGCCAGCTCCTTCCCATCCCCCTGATGAGGAATTTGAGGGAATAGGTGATTATGAGGAATCATTCCTGGCTCGGTGGTGGCAGGAGCCTAAAACTAAAGGAGATACAGGAGAGGAATGAAGGAACCACGGATGGAAACCTAGATATCAGTATTTATCTAAAACGGACACTTTTCCTGTCTAATCCAAGACCAGTTTGGACAAGTGTTTTTTTTGTAATTAGTAATTTGTAATTGTTTGTTTTGATTTATTGTATGATATTTGTAAACATTTTCCATTCTATCATTCTTATGAAAGAACTTGAATGGTCTCTGAATACACAGAGCATCAATCGAAGTATGGTGTCTGATCTCTAGTGATTTTGGGAAACTGCGATTAAAATGCATCTTGTCTGGTGCTTTATTCCTGAAATTGGAAAATTTGTGTTTGTGTACAGGAAGTGCAGAATTATTAGGCAAGTTGTATTTCTGAGGATTAATTTTATTCTTCAACAACAACCATGTTCTCAATGAACCCAAAAAAGTCATTATTATCAAAGCTGAAAATTTTTAGTTTTTAGTTTGTTTTTAGTTTTAGCTATTTTATGAGGATATCTGTGTGTGCAGCTGATTACTACTGTGCATAATTATTAGGCGACTTAACAAAAAACAAATATATACCCATTCCAATTATTTATTTTCACTAGTGAAACCAATATAACATCTCAACATTCACAAATATACATTTCTGACATTTTAAAACAAATCAGTGACCAATATAGCCACCTTTCTTTGCAGGGACACTCAAAAGCCTGCTATCCATGGTATTCTGTCAATGTTTTGATCTGTTCACCCTCAACATTGCGTACTCTTTTTCCCTCCTTGTAAATCTCACGTTTGATGATGGACCACAGGTTCTCTATGGGGTTCAGATCAGGTGAACAAGGAGGCCATGTCTTTGGTTTTCTTTTTTTTAGACCCTTTCTTGCCAGCCACGCTGTGCAGTACTTGGACGCGTGTGATGGAGCATTGTCCAGCATGAAAATCACGTTTTGTCTTGATGCAGACTTCTTCCTGTACCACTGCTTGACGAAGGTGTCTTCCAGAAACTGGCAGTAGGACTGGGAGTTGAGCTTAACTCCATCCTCAACCCAAAAAGACCCCACAAGCTCATCTTTGATGATACCAGCCCAAATCAGTCCTCCACCTCCATCTTGCTGCGTCTGAGTCGGACTGGATCTCTCTGCCCTGTAGCGATCCAGCTACGAGCCCATCAAGACTCACTCTCATTTCATCAGTCCATAAAACCTTCTGTCATCAGATATTTTTTGGCCCAGCTTGCGTGTCTTTTTCAGTGGTGGTCGTCTTTCATCCTTTCTTACCTTGGCCATGTCTCCGAGTATACACCTTGTGCTTTTGGCCACTCCAGTGATGTTGCCGCTCTGAGATATGGCAAAACTGGTGGCAAGTGGCATCTTGGCAGCTTCACGCTTGACTTTTCTCAGTTCATGGGCAGTTATTTTGCACCTTGGTTTTTTCACACGCTGCTTGCGACCCTGTTGGCTATTTTGAATGAAACTCTAGAGTGTTTGATGATCACGCTTCAGAAGCTTGACAAACTTAAGAGTGCTGCATCCCTCTGCAAGATATTTCACTATTTTTGACTTTTCAGAGCCTGTCAAGTCCTTCTTTTGACCCATTTTGCCTAAGGAAAGAAAGTTGCCTAATAATTATGCACACCCGATATAGGGTGGTAATGTCATTCGACCACACCCCTTCTCAGTACAGAGATGCACATCACCTAATATGCTTAATTGGTAGTGGGCTTTCAAGCCTATACACCATGGAGTAAGACAAGATGCATAATGAAAATTATGTGGTCAAAATACTAATTTGTCTAATAATTCTGCACTCCCTGTATACTGTGTTTGTTCTGCATATAGTTGACTGTTCTACTGATCTTATAGCAGAAATAATTGCTCCTGTTGTTTTCATTTTTAAGAATACAAACACATTTGTTGAACTGTGTGTTGCTTTTATTTTGTTACGTGTAACAAACAATAATGTACTTAACAGTCCAAGATAATGATAAGTACTTGATATTCTCTAAGCATAGATTAAACATAGATATATTTAGCCATTTGGCATATGGCTTTATCCGAAGTTATGACATAGTTCTGTTACTCATTAGAATTCAAATATGCTGAGTAACCAGGGGAAAACAAAGAAAAACAATTAGATACGTTGACAAATTACTCATGCAAACGATTGAACACTGACCGTGACAAATGACTATAGATATGAGCAGTAAGCAAGTCGAAACCTGACAAGAATAGGAAAGCAAAACCTTTTAGCCATCTGACACATGCAATGTTAATTTCATTCTCACACATCAACTTCTTTCAAAACTGTAAACTGTATAAACATATGGAATCTTACAAAATCTTAAAAGACTCTTACAGAATAACATTAAGAAGTATGTACAAAACCTAACTGTTTAAGATTTGTCAAGACACAGAACCCAATCACCTCCTTGGTCTTCCGGGCACCACAGTTCACGTGTGTTTACGTTTGTTTTGGTGTTTACTGAATTTTGGACCTGCTAATTTTTTAGTAAAGCTGGTTTCAGCTGCATTCAAACAGGGGCCCTTAGAATCTTCCTATCTTTCACACGTTTGACAGCACCATATAGTCACCGTCTATATCTACGTCAGTGTTTGGATGAGAGAAGGAATATTTTCCTCACTTTCTTCGCTCTTGAACTGGTACTGGTTTAAAAAAAAAAAAAAAACAATTTAAGTTAGTGTTTAAAATATTGCCAAAGAGACAAATTATAATCATACTAAACATACGGTATGTTCCTGATTAAATTAATTTGTGAAAATACTTCACAAACGCTGTCCTGTTTGCTACTAAGCTAACAGGCGTTACCTGACGCAAGTGACGTCACGTTCCGAATTCAGTAAGAGCGCGTGCACCACAGGACAGACCCGAAGTGAACGCTTCGCTTGTGCCAAGGTAAGAATGGTCTCGCCCGGTGACTGAAGTACAACATTTTCCATGGTGTTTGCTTCTGGTGTTTGAAATTGTTTTGCGATTAAGTTTTTACGGAAGGTCATTTTTGCCCACGCGTAGTTCTTACGGTCTCTATACAGCTATTGCGTTTTACTCCGCGCTCTCCAAATATTCTCTTGAAAGTTTAGCAGTAAAACGCTCGTCCCTGGTGAGATGCAGCCTCACCAAACACCGTTACCGTTTAAACAACAACTCGCTGGGTGTTTGACCTGACCCAGCAGAGATCAAGCGTTCTGACGCGACCCAGTCCACGGAGAAGTCCACGGGAGTCGTGTCGCGCAGTGAAACTCGCTCGGTCCGATCACATTCCACAGCAACACGGTCACCGGGCCAGTTCATCTGCATTCTCGTCAAACATTTCACTGAACTGTTTTCACGCAAGAAAACACATTTAGCACTGGTCTCGTGACTTACGATACAAAATTAAGAAAGTGTGTTTTTATTTTGTGCGGCGTGATGGCGAATCAAACATTTGAAGTAGGATCAAGCTGAACTGGAAACGTGGGTACAGCAGAAACTGAACGTTTTGTCGATTCCTGCTTGTCCACATTTCTCTCGTTCTTCTTGATCTGTCGCGGAGAGTTTCTGGGCTTTAGGATTTACAATTTTCAGCAAAACCTTAAATGTCTTTTAAATTGCTGCTTGGTGTTAAGCATTACAACAAGCCATTTGGTTGGTTATTAGATACGACTTTATCAATGCATGGATTTAGCAATATCTAATTTTGTTGATGTTGATGTATCAATTGGTTATTCTGTTGTGTATTTGGCATTTTTGTTTATTTGAAAATGAATTGCTCCAAATGATCTGTGTTTTATGTTTCTATTAATATTTCAGTGATCCCAAAATTTGGTGGTGTTTGGTAAAAAAAAAAAAAAGATTTCCTATTCTGGTCAACTTCATCAAGCTTCTTGTTTTCTGATGGTGGATCACGGACATTCGCTCAATAGCAGCCAATCAGTGATGAGTTTGATGGATAAATCAGACGCCACTTGTGCTAGTAAAGCAGCACACAGTCGCAACAGTAGCACTGGATCTTCACGCCACTCCCGCCAGGTAAGTGAAGGCATTGGCAATTTCTCTAGTTCTGAGATGTTCTGTGCGCTCCCTTAACTGCTTGTTCTGACCCAGAACTCGAGGGACTGGGAGGTGATCACTGACACGGAGGCCTCTGTAGTCCTAGCTGGGAAGGATACGAGCAATGACCCAGCACCGGGTATCTGTGAGGGCTTTTTGATGAAGAAGCGCAAATATCCGCTGCAGGGCTGGCATAAGGTGAGACCTTAATGATAATGATGTCATCATTTTGTTTTTACTAAGTTTTGTTTTGTTTTTCAGAGGTATTTTGTTCTGGACAAGGGGATTCTGAAGTACTCAAAGTCTCAGCAAGATGTAAATTATTTAGGACGTATAAAATTGTTTTGAGCTCTGCGCTTGGGCTGTTTGTTAAATGCTTGGTTGCTCTTGTCTCTAGCTTCTCAAAGGGAAAGTTCATGGATCTCTGGACGTCAGTCTTGCTGTCATGTCTGTCAACAGGAAGTGCAAGCGAATTGATTTGGATGCCGGCGACAGCTTGTATCATATCAAAGTATTTATACGTGTGAATTAAGATTTTCCTTCATAGAGGCTTGAATGACAACTAGAATTGTTGATGAGATTTGTTTTTCTTAGGCCAAAAGTGATGATATCTTCTACATTTGGCTGACCAAACTTTCTGCTCACCGTTTGTTCATGAAGAAAGAAGCTCTGAATGTGCACCAGGGTGTTTTGCAGGCACTTTCAAAGGGAAACGGAAGCAACCTGCCAGCCATGGCCAGTCTGGCACACAGAAACAGAGTACTGAATACTTTGTGTTCTTTAATCAACTTTTGTCATTGTCCAAAATTGATTCATTTTTTTTCCCCTTTCCTTTCCTATAGAACCTTTCTCATTATGATAGTTCTGTGTCACTATTTGGATTGGAGACACCAAGCTCTCAAACGGCTTCATCTCATGTCAACAGTAAAGTCTCTGACTGGCTCAAACACACACAAGATGTTGACCTGTGTCAGCAAGGTTTGTACCTTCTGATATTCTTAATTTCTATTCTTTTTATGTTTTTTATATTGTATATACATTGTTTTATTTAAGTCATACAAGTTTTGCTTTAATTTAGTTTCATTCATGTTAAAACTGCATTTGCTTTAGCTTTTGTTGTGTAGTGAGAACCTGTCATGTGTGTGTCTCTCAAGAATGTTTTTCAATAATTTATTTATGCTGTTGATATTTTTATCGTGCATGTTCTACTCAAAAAGGGTTTAGATGCAAAGCATTTATTATTGTAATGTTAATGTATATATTGTAATAGTGTTGTCACGATACTGGAAATAGCAATTCGATACGATACTTGAAAAAAGAATCGATACTCGATACCATTTTCGATACCACGGGGAAATACCGCAACAATTTTAGGGCCTTTATTTTCTTTTTTCGTTATGAAAAAAATACATAAGATTGGGACATGAAAATGTGTCTCAATGAGGAATCCCAAGAAAATAAAGTGCATAAATAAATAAAACTGCATTACATTAAAATTTTCCAGAAGAAAAAAAATTCTCAACTTAAAAGCTTTTTTAAACTATTCAATTAAAACAAATGAATTTGGTAGGAGCTCTAAAAGTACAAGAGTACAATATTTTATTTGTTTTT
>MU204308.1:114717-131329 GCA_017309775.1 Paedocypris sp. Pulau Singkep | reverse complement strand
ATTCAAAATTTGCACTGGCATCAGGGTGGTCTTCCTATCAGCAGCAAGGACCTGGAGCATCGCATTAGCATGCAAGTAA
Organism: Paedocypris sp. Pulau Singkep; assembly: GCA_017309775.1. Lineage (NCBI taxonomy): Eukaryota > Metazoa > Chordata > Actinopteri > Cypriniformes > Paedocypris > Paedocypris sp. Pulau Singkep. The sequence continues at coordinate 131,250 of MU204308.1, read as the reverse complement.
GTCTCTCAGTGGAGCAAAATGTGGCCGCTCTTCACAAGAGTTAATTCAGCTAATTTTTGCATTAAAGAACCTTAGTCTCCAAAAACCTAAGAAGAGACCTGGGAAGATATGGGGTCACTCTAGAACACTGTCTCGTGTTGAATCACTTGGCCTAGTAAGGCTTTTTTTTTGTTGTTTTCTGTATCAGTAAGTGAGTTACGTGTTTTTCAGTAATTGAATTTCTTTTCCACATCACAGCAGTTTTCTTCAAGTCAACTGGGCTCTTCGTCAGGTCTTGGCTCTTCTCTGCAGTCAATCCCAGACTATGTCTACTCCCAGCTTTCCACACCACAGATTTCGTCACCGGAAGGGAAGAAGCTGCAAATGGATATCTGTGTCATGTGCGAAAGAGGTATATAGATGCTAGTTTTGAACGCTGTCAAATTGTGATTGGGGGAGGGGGGAGCAAGATAACTGAAGTCTTTCTGTTGTTCTAGTGCATGCGTCCTTGAAGTCTGTTCACGACTCTCTGGCAGTGGAGAGGGAGCGCGTGCGCCAGGCCTGGGTTGGACCAGACCTCCGTCAGTCCACATCTGACCAGTTGGCTACACTTTGCACAACTCTTTCTGAGGTGAGCTATTTCCATGTTCACTATATGATTCATTCATTCATTGATGTGGCTATTAATGATTTTTATTTACCAGTTGATTTACTGATTATTTATTGATATCAAAGTCCAGTTCATCAACGAATAATCGGTAAATCAACTGGTAAATAAAAATCATTAATAACCGCATCAATGAATGAATTGATCATTTTCTATAGAACATATTTGTAATTGAGGAAAATAATATGTGTTCTTTTCAGCTCGAGCTGCAGTCTCGTCTGACCAGAGTTCACTCTGTGTCATTGTCATCAGACTCTTCTGACGAGTCCTACAGCACGGTGCGGCAGGACCAGGTGAGTGGCTGTACTTTACTCCGCTACTAACAACTTTTACATTTTACATTCTCTGTGTCTACATCTCTGAGCAGCCCACCCCGTCTCAGAACCGTAAGATCTACCGCTCTCTGTCTGCCACGGACTCGACCACCGAGTACTTTGATGCTGTAGATGTCGTGTGTGAGAGTCTGTCAGAAAACGAGACTTCTGATGAATCTGGGCTGAGTGATGTCACAACTAGCAACTCTGAGCCTGAAGAAAGCCATAGTAGGTTCAGATACCTATGGATCAGTATTATTGTAGCCTATTGTAGATCTCAATGTTTTGTTTTGTTTTGTTTTGAAACCAATCTTAGGTATTCAATATAGAGCATCTGTTTCCAGCACGGTGGAACCCTTAATGCTTGACCCTTCCCAAGACACGGGCTACCGCACCGTTCTTCCTGCCCACTGTGCTGACAACAGCCACATTGGCATCCTCACCATTCTCTACAACAACATTGGAAAGGATCTGTCTCGTGTGTCTATGCCTGTGGCTCTCAATGAGCCTCTGAACTTTTTGCAGCGTGTGTGTGAGGAGCTGGAATATTCCAACCTGCTGGATATTGCTAACCACACAGACGATCCCTATAAAAGAATGGTAAATGAAAACGCACCTTTTCAGAATAACTTTCTGTTTCACTCACTCCCCTTTTATTTCTTTAGGTGTACATGGCAGTGTTCTCCATCTCCGGTTATGCTTGGGCCAGCTGGAGGAATCGCTATAAACCCTTCAACCCTGTTCTGGGTGAAACCTATGAGAACGTGTGCCATGACCGTGGGTTTCGTTATGTTGCTGAGCAGGTATTGGAGCGCTCATTTCTTTCATAAAAAAAAAAACTCCAGCTTCCTTTACATTTGGCTTAAAAATGTATTTTGCGTTCCAGGTCAGTCATCATCCACCTCAGTCTGCCATTCACGCAGAGTCCGAGAACTTTAGTTTCTGGCAAGGTGACTACAATTTACATTACATGATTTAAAGTCTAAAGAATTACTAATGTAATGTAATGTAAAATGAGAATTAGTTAAAATGAGAAATTGGTTGAAGTGGTTTGAGAAACATCTGTGGAACATTTTGAAAGCACTCAGGAAATTCATTTAGTCTTGCTGTTTCAGATCAACGATGGAAGAACAAGTTTTGGGGGAAGTCGGTCGAAATTGTTTCAACAGGAATGGTTAACGTCTCTCTACCAGCGTAAGGATTTTTTAATTTTTCTTTTGGATAACTTAGGAATTTGCAAAGTAAATGTAATTTTTTTTTTTTCAGAAAGAAAAAAAAATGCATAATGCACTTATTTTGAAACTAGTTTATCAAACCAGCATATGCTGATAAAATAATTTCTAGTAGAGAAAATACCAGAGACAATATTTAGCTTATTTTTGTGCTTTGTTGTGTTTCTGATCAGGTATGGAGATCATTATGAGTGGAATAAAGCAGTGACCTGCATCCACAACGTCTTCAGTCAGGAGAGGTGGTTGGAACACTATGGCGATGTCCTCATCCGCAATCTGAATAATGACGAGTGCACCTGCAAGATCACGTTTGTCAAAGTGAGTGAAAGAACATTTGGTTTTTTTTTTTTTACAAGTTCCATTAATTGTAAACCTCATCCACAATTTTTTATTTCAATCTTTGTTTTTAACTTTTTAAGCTTGCTGTATGCATTCATGATGAGTGTACTACTAACAGATGCTTTTGCTACTTGACTAAATGGAGTCCTGGATGATTTTTCCATGTGCATCCTTCAGGAAATTTAATTTCTGACGATTTTTTTTTCAGTTTGCATTCATCTTCATTTCAGTCATTTCAGATAAACAAAATGACATGGTAAAATGTGTTCATTTTGCAAAGAACTAAATCACTGCTAAAGATTCCTTTATGACGTCGCTCTGACGTGAGAATAGCTGGATTTGATCTGAAAACAGTAGGGATGCAACGATGCCACTTTTTTTTGGAAAACGAGTACGAGAATTTGCATTTCAGTAGTCGCTGATACAGAGTACTTTAATGATTTAAATTTACAGGTAACTGCTTTAGTCAAATAATATAACTTAATTTAAGGGGCTAGTTTTAAATTGGGAACATTTATTAAAAGACATTTTAAACTGTGACTGTGCAACTCAAGTATTGTTTTTTTTGTTCCGTTTGTTATTAATTCTGCTGCTTTAGAAGGCACAAGGGGCATTAATAATAATACATAACGGCACAATATTTGAATAAACTAACAACATTTTTCTCTCTTCTTGCAAGGGTTTACTGCACCGTGAGTTGTGTTGGGTTAAAAGCAAACTCTTTGTCATTTGTCATCAAACTCATTGTCGTGTTGGCATTTTAGGTGCTTGATTAAATTACTTTTTGAGCCTCCTGTGGACAATTTTGATGAGCATATTTTGCAGTCCGCATTTGTTTCAAAGTATCGTATTTTCTGGACTACAAGTCGCTACTTTTTTCATAGGTTTTGAACCATGTGGCTTATACAAAGGCTATTCTGCTGATTTTATTTTATTTTTCCACTACTAGGGGCGCTCTAAGCAGGTATAATTTTTACAAGTTTTAGTCTGCAAAGTGTGCTGGTGTTAAAATGCAGGTTAGGAAAGGATCTATTTAGTTACATGCATGTACATTTACAATTCAAAATCGTTCTGTTCCTGTAGTAAATACAGTGAACCCTGGTTTATCGCGGTAGATGAGTACCAAGCCCGACCGCGATAGGTGAAAATCCGCATTTGCGTATTTATTTAACACTTATTCAGACTTTTTAAACACTTTTTTCACGTAGTATTCTTTATTAAAGTAATGTTAAAAAACATCTCGGTACAAAAATCACAGGAACGGATGTCAAGTAATAATGGCAAGTGCACAACATAAAACTGCTTAACAATGTTTCGTTTTATGTACTAAAGATTTTAGATACATACTGTTTTATTGCTTGACATTCGTTACGTACAGAGTACAAAGATTCATAGTTGTACTGTAAGTGTTATATTTTATGCACCACGTAAAAAACGAAAAAATCATCATGCTACCAGTACTTTAACATTTCATTCATTTAACGAATGCAAGCAAAAAAAAAATAATTGCACCGCGTAAAAATGAGAAATTGTTCTGCGTGCAGTAACTGAACAGAATATTCATATATAATATACCCTGCTTCTCGTCGGCGAGATATTAATTTTCAAAGTGTTTGAATGGGGGGAATTAACCCCTTACAGTCGCTCAATAGACGTTTCTCAGACCGTGGTATTGGTCCTCGGTATCGGCAGACTTTTAACAAATACAGGTATCGCTTCATCCCTAAGAAAACACTAGTCTCTTTAGAAGTTGGTCCCCGAAGCAGCTGAGACTGACTGAGAAAGCAGTAATTAAATCAAAATAATATTTTGAGATACTTATTAAAATGTAAGAATACATGTTTCAAGCGTACTTTAAAAAAAGTGCATTTTCTTTTCATTTAAAAACAATTAAACATTTTAATGTAATGGTTTATATTATTACTTATAGAAGTTTATTTGCTTGAACTTTGACAGTGGATGTATGAATATACGTGAGAAATTGTAACTGTTAATACTCATACAGAAAACAAAAAAAAGTGTTCTTGTAATGTACTTGTATCTTGAGACCTATTTGTTTTACTTTCTTTATTTGAAGTAGCTACACTAGATGGCAGCAGTTCTGCAGCATTTTGATTTCAAGCTTGAGCATCATCCTACTAAATGGCGGAGTATAAATAATTTTCTCATTTCAACCGAAAATAATACAAGCACTGAAACAAAGCCCTGGTTTGTCAAATATAGTTTTTTTTCACTCAATGTTTTTCAACATCACAAAATTAGCTATTCATACAGCTGTTTTGAGACGGTCCCCTCGGCAAAAATCACTTACTGAAATTGGTCTTTTTATGTTGTACTTAAGCAACATATTTGATATATTTATTTTTTTTATTGACTTGCAAATTTAAAGGGACGCTACTGGGGCGAGGATTCCGTTAAAAATGAGGTGCGCGGCAGCGTTCTGGACCGAGCTGGCAGAGTGGTTCATCGCTTCGGGGGATCGTGGCATGAAGGCATTTTTTGTGACACTATTCCCAGTCCACAATGCATTTGGAAACCCAGTGAGTGAACCGTCACGCGTGGTTGATGGCATTTTCTTTTTTGCCAAAACTCACATGTGCTGTCAGAGTGTGGCCTGGTTCAGTCAACTGTCTTTTTGAACTTCGCAGAACCTCAACCAGATGATCACCAGGTCTACTTTGGCTTTTCCCAGTTTGCCCGAGAACTCAATGAACTGACCTCAGAAATAAAGGACAAACTGCCTATAACTGACACGCGCTTTCGCCCTGACCAAAGGTAAGTTAGTATTCACAGTGACAACAAATATTCAGCCTCCTTCCAAATAGTATAAGAAACTTCATTGTAAATCTGTATTGTTGGTCTCATTGCATGGTAATTTAAAGAGTGAATTGCCAGTTTAAAATCTGGTTGTTTTAAATTTCACTAATTACATTCAAAATAAAAAGTCTCTTTTTGCTGAGTTAAACAATTTTATTTGGTAATTTTTTTTTTATTTTTTTATTACGAATTGGTTAACCAGCATTTAGTAAGATGCTAACATTTTTAGTTTTAAATCTAACTTCACATTTATTTCAACATTTCAATTTAAAGTATTTTTTTTTTCCTTCTGCATATTTAAGATGTACTGCATCTTATTTTTGTCATGAATATGGTTTAATTAGGAGACCCCAGACATTATAGGCAAATAAAAGCTTTTTTTGTTTGTTTTGGCGTAATGCACTCGTTGCATTAGTAAAAGTTTATAAATCTTGTTTGATCACGATGTGAACTAGTTATTGGTTTGTCATTTTAATTATGATTGCTTGTCTATTAATATTCCGTTAAGTAATTAAAAAGATTGCTGATTTTAGTCAAAATGGCACACTCTAAAAACACATGGCATTATTTATGTTATGTTTGATAGGTACATGGCTATAACGTGACTTATTATACGTAGTTACGTACCATAATTACATATCAATGTATATACACTCAGATGAGCAGAAACCGACCAATGACTTCAAAATGGCTTCAAATATCAAATAGAGCAAATAATTTACATATTTTCACCATTGAAGTTGCTTGTCTCCAGATGACAGTGATAATGGGTGATGCCGAGTCACATGACTTTAATACAAACGTGGGAAATGAGTCAAATATGGGGTAGAATGAGATTCAGGCACTCGTGACTAAATAATACACTTAAGAAAATGGGGAATTTTGTGGGTTTGGAACAATAGGTGGAATTTACAAGTTGTTTGAACAAGTGATATATTTAAGTTCACAGTTTATATAAAGTATAAAGTAGTTTATATACTTTAGACAATCTAATGTAGGTTCTGCTCCCTGTGGGGCTTGATTAAACTTTTGTATTTGGACTTTGTTAGGTTGCATAATGTTTCTCATTACTGACATTTTAGCTGAATTATGACTTGCAGAAGAAAAATCAATTTTGTGCACAACTGGGGAAAAAAATTGTTTGTGTTGGAGGAGAATCCGATAATCAAGGTTGAATGAGGACATCCGTCCTGAAAATGAACATGCCAGATGATCTTTTTTTTTACGTGACCTGTGCCAAAGAAATATCTATTGATTTAGTTTGTTCTTGTTTTCCAGATTACTTGAAAATGGTAATGTGGTGGAAGCTGATAAGCGAAAAGATGAAATTGAAGAAATACAGCGCAACAGACGCAAGGAAATGGCGAAGAAAGGAGAAGAGCATGTGCCACGTTTTTTCAAGTGAGTTTCACTCGATGCCGTATAGTGAAAGTTGATGTCTCTAGTAAGTTGCTTGGGGTAAATGTTGTTCTTTAATTCCCCACAGAAGATCTCTCGATTACGCTGGCAGAGAGGTGTGGGTAACTAATGGAACTTATTGGAAGCTCAGGGAAAATCCCGGATTTGCCAAAATGGAAATCCTGGACCTGTGGATCTGATAAATGTACAATCCATCCCAGGATTGTAAAGATGTTGAAGACTGGAGAGTGCACTTGGCAGTGAAGTGATTCAAGCGTAGTGTGGAATGGAGTGGAATTTTTTTTTTTAATCTCCATTGTGATATTCCACAAGCTCCACTTTTTTTTTTTTTTTACTGTTGTCAGTGATGGACTGTGATTCAGATCTTTTAATATTTTCAGCTGATTTGTTTTAAGACCGTTTCTTTAGTAAGGCTAAAGGAGAGAGAGAGGCTGAAGTCATTTTAGCAAAAGGGTCTAATATAATTTTGTAATTGGTGGTTTAACTAGTAGCAAGTCAAAGCTGTTTTATTTGTTTTCAAACGAGTGTAAATATTGAATGTCTGTACTGTTCACTGTACTTTATTATCAGGGCATATGATTTGGGTGGGGGTCTTGGTGTATTAAAATTCACATGACCTGTCGCTTTCATATATTTTATGATGAAAAGATTTTTCTTTGTATGTCTGAAGAAAACCTGCTTGGAAGAAAAATCTAAGCTCTAATTTAAACCGGGTTTTGTGCAATTTTTATTACTAATAAACGAAATGTTGCATTTACAAAATTGTATTGCTTTTTACTCCCTATATATATATATATATTTTTTTTTTTTTTTTTTTTTTAATTTTTTTTTTTTATTGACTTTTGCACAACACAAAAAACATGGAGGACAAAAGAACAAAGAAAATTATTTTGATGATTAGTATGGAATGGAATGGGGACAAGAAATGTGCCAATGATAAGATCAGTATTGTACTATAGAATCAGAAGCCAATCTCTCATCTCTCTGTTTGACACCATTTACCTGGTTTGGCCATGTATCTGGTATTACTATTTTTTTGCTTCCTATTCAGTAAATGCAATGTGCTTCCGTATGTATTTAATTGCTATATTTATTCATAGTTGTGTATATGTATAGGATCATCCAGTCATTGCACAGTGCTCTCATGTCGTCTTGGTTTTTTTTTTGCCTGTATACTTCTTGGTATATTTCTGTCTTATTTGCCGTAGAAACAATGCAACTTTGGGAAGGAAAACAAAAACAAAAAACACGTTTTTTCTTCTAAAACGTGACATAATGGTTTTTAAAAATCTGCTCGTTCACCACAGCCGCAGGTCCTGACACCTCACAATCAATCAGATCTCTCTTACTCAACTCCTCTCTCACAAATCAAGTTAATGAATTTTGTCAAATGGTTTTTCTCAACTTTCACTTTTCCTTCCATTTATGTACTCTTGTTTTATGAATCATGGGAAGAAGTCTTTGAGTTTTAATCATTTATCCTACCTAATCCTATCTTATCCTACCTAATCATTAAATATTATCCAACTTTGTTATTCACCGATAGATGTGATTGATTCAGTAATGTTAAGAATGTGCCTATTATTTTAATAAAAAAAAATGAGCTTTTATTTCCAAAAAGTTTTGGAAGTTTCCAGCAACTTCAGCGTTGCATTTTCTTCAACTGATTGGTTTTGAGTTTAACTGAAGCCTCCGTGATTTTTGACGCTGAACTTGAGGAAATAGTCACACGTTTAATGATGAGTTGCGGCGAAAGTGAACTTGGTTTGCCACAGACAGACATACAGACACCAGGCTAAACGAGACCTAAACGAGGTCAGGTGAAACGTCATTTGGCGCCTTCATTTTGGACCGTGATTGGCACTACGGTCTACAGGTGGCGGTAACGTATATGGCATATAAAGTTGTCCTTTCTTCTTCACAAGCAGTAAAAGCACTAGGTACAGAGGATGACAGAAGCGGCGAAGAAGGAAGACGGCGTGCCGCGACTGCAGCTCTTGAACTGCCCGTTTGCGGAGTGCGGCGCTGCGTTCACGCGGCAGTGGCGTCTCCAGGAGCACGAGAGCGTGCACACGGGCGCAGTAAGTTGTCGCAAGGACTTTTCACACCTCAGTAACGCCGAGCTAAAGAGCACATGCGTGACTCCCGAAATCGTTTTACCGTTTTATTCCAGCGTCCTCATAAATGCACGGCTGCGGGATGTGATCGCAGTTTCTCGCGGAAGTCGCATTTGAAACGCCACGCTTTAGTTCATTTTGGTGTGAAAAAGTTCAGGTAATTTTTCTCCAAACTTCATGATGTCAGTAATGTGTCGTATTCTAAGGTGTGACTCGACTGCCTTTTTTATATCCAGGTGCACAGCGACAGCCACGTGCACCAAGAGCTTTTTTGCAGCGGACAAACTTAAACGACACATGCAGTATGTGCACAGCGAACTTCAGCACCATTTTAAGGTTTGACTGGTTGATGTTCTTTTCACCATGTTTGTGACGTTTCTGCCAGCTCTCGTGTAAGAGTCTTCTCTTTCAGTGTGCACATCCTGGGTGCTCGAGTGTGTTCGGGAAGCGTCGTGAGCTCAAGCTGCACCAGGCGTCTCACGGCACTTCGAGCTTCCAGTATGAACCACACGCTCCTTCAGATCACTGACGTTCGACTACAGAGGTTCATGGGGTTTTTTTTTTTTTCGTACTTCAACTTTTAGGTGCTCAAAAACTGGCTGTGGGATGAAATTTGACTCGCACGTTGCTCGGAAAGCTCACGAGAAGAAACACGCTGGTGAGCCGGTGACCTTTCTACATTGATTCCATTCACGCTACCCATCACATTTTTAAAGATGTTACACAAGCCTGCTACTTGCCTTATGCATGGTTGATGCGTTTACAAACCATTGAGGTTCTCTTAATGCTCTGCTTTTTAGGTTACCATTGTCTGTCTCCAGAGTGTCCTGTCAGCGCAGCCACCTGGAGCATCCTGGTGAAGCACACGGCAGCTCACCCTGGTAAATGTGTGTTCTGCACTACATTTTTACTGGACTTTTGTACAGCTGCTCATTTTAACTGTCCCCCTCCCGCAGCTTCCTTCTCATGTTGCGTGTGTAAGAAAAGCTTCAGTAAGCGCGGTGCTTTGAGGAGACACAAGCGTACACATGCTCTGCAGAAGCCGGTCTTGCTCTGTCCCAGTCAGGGCTGCCAGGCTTACTTCTCCACCACATTCAACTTGCAACACCACATTCGGAAGGTTCATCTTCAGATAATATCACACCGCTGCTCCTTCCCTGGCTGTGCCAAGACTTTTGTCATGCGAGTGAGTACTTTCACGGGCCATTGCGTGTCGTGTGCTGAGCCTGATGCGTTTCACTTCACAGGAAAGTCTTCGTCGCCACATGCTGCACCATGACCCTGACGTGGCCAAACCCGGGGTAATTGTACTAGTGTCTTTATGCCAGAAAGATTGCATTTAGGACTCTCTGTAATGTTTTTATTTATTTTTATTTTCTAGCCTCACAAACGCAGCAGTAAAAGCTGGCAGAAACGCTTGGAGAGCAGTGGTCAGCGGCCTTTTGTGGAAGACCTCCGCCGCCTCTTCTCTTTGCGCATGAACATCACCAAAAGGGCTAAATTGGAGGCAGATTTATCTGGCCTTTTCAGTCAGCGCAAGGTTCCCCACCGCATTGATTCTGAAGTCAACCTCCGAGATCTCTTTAAAATTTCAGGCCTTGTAGGCCAAAGTGTTTAACCACTACACAGTGATAACATGTGGGTGGATGAGTGAAGGCACTTGAGAATTTTTTTTGGAAGTAAGATGGTTTGAGTTGATGGTCTAAAATTTGCGTTTGGAATTCTGTGCCAATAAACATTAAATGGTTGTGCAACAGTTTCTTGTTTGTTGGTCTTGTCCCCCTTCAACTAAAGGGCCTAGTACCTAGAATGTTTTCCAGAAAGCAGTTGCTCAGTTACCTAATGCATAAAAATGGCACAACTTTATTAATGCAATCTGAGCAACAAACAACAGTTATTTTCATTGGTTGTGTGTTAATGCTGGATCAAAATTTGAACCGATCAAACTGCGGCATTAGTTACAGAAAATTGACTTTGCTTTCCTATGACTAATTGCAAACACTTGAGTAATTCTGCATTGCTGTGTTTGTGTAAAAACCAAGTGTTCTCACTTTAGTTACTACCTTTAGTAGTTACATTTTGTGAAACTGTTAAACAAGTAATTGTTTTAAATAACACAAACACTGTTGGCTCATTGTCTAACTTGGACCTAAAGGTATTTACCAGCCACATGAAAGTGCTGCAAGAAGATTGAAATATTAACTTATGGTAGTTGTTCCCTGCCTAATGAAGACGGGTGAGTCTGGAAAAACGGACAGATTTGACTCCAGGAGAGCCCAAGCTTGGGTGAGTTCAGACACAGGTCAAGCGTCTCGGTTACGCGATAATGTGATGGAGTATATTTCCGGAAGCTGGACAACTTCACACTTCTAATTGTTCTGCCTAGAGACCTCCGTGAACTTGGCCCCCCACCCAACGCCAAAAAATGCGAAAATAGTCGCATTAGTTTGTGCTGCAAAAAGTTACGCTTGTGCTTTTATCTTTTTCAGATATTAAACAATATTTTATAGGTCATCTAAGGTCATTCAGCCCCACGGATAGCTCCGGAATCAACGGAAACGGTCTCGTTCGTTTGTGCCGCAAATATTTTCGTTGGTGCTTCTTCGGTTTGATTCCTGACTTCAACCAGTTCCAGAGAAATTCTCAAACTTTCGAAAAATAAACAGAATTATGTCATGCGTTTGTGCTGCAAAGATTTTCGTTTGCGCTTCTTTGGTTTGTGATATTACAATTATTCCTGACGGATTGTCCGCTCTGCAAAGAGAGTTGGAGGTAAGTTAAATAAGTTATTTTGCAATGTACTTGTAGCTTGTGAATAGTGTTTGTACGTTGTTTCCGTTTGATATAATCATGTGTAATGTTATGCTAATTAATTGTGTTAGAACATTTCTTTTCATAAATAAAAACTACAAACTCTGCTTCCTATAGATGAGTGATCAGACTGGGTTCAGGAAGCTGCTGCGGATGACATCAGAGGAGTTCAATATCCTGCTAGGGATGGTTTTTGGCAACAGGTGAGTCTGCCACAGCAAATTGATTCAGAAATTTACATTTTTTTTGTTCGCATTACTGTGCATTCTGTAACAGTTACATTATTTCTTGTGCAGGTGAAACGTTCAGTTCCCTCAGTTTCCAACAGGGTGGGGGTCAGCACCGTTTCTGAGATTGTGATGGAAACCTGTGCTGCTCTAAACAAGGTCATGAAAAAAGACTTTCTCAAGGTACTCTTTGACTACCAAAATTTTGTGAAGTACCTTGATTAAAAGACACAGTTAATACATTAGTAATTAATAACATTTGTAATTTACATGCAACATGTGTGTGCCACATAAATATAATATTGAAATCTATCTGTTCTTCTGTTCTTAGACACCCACAACAGAGGCAGAATGGCGGGCAATAGCACATGAGTTTGAATCCAAATGGCAATTCCCACATTGCCTAGGAGCACTAGACGGGAAACAGAAACGTATACAGCCTCCAGCAAAAAGTGTCAGTCCACCACAATGTCTACCACAAGGCTGTTGTGGATGCGAACTACAAGTTCATTTACGCCAATGTGGAAACCCAAGGTAGAGTTTCTGATGCTGGACTTTTCGCTCATATGTAATATATGATGGAAAGGAAAGTGAGGTGATGGCAATATAGCCACTAGGAACCACACTGATAAACCATACTTGAAAAAATTTTGAAACTAAAAAAAAAAACATCCAACATTAAAAAAATCACATAAATAAGCATATTTTTATTTAAATTACTCAAAATATCAAAGTTTTGGCAAAATATAATTTAGTAGATGCTTTGGAGCATGTACAATCATTGATTTTTAAATCCTGATGATTTGCTACAATTTACGAGTAGTAGTATTGTATAGTATATGTCGAGTAGGATTTATAACCACGTTAGATGGATATATACAGTATTTGTACCAAAAAACAAGCACAGATTAAAGGAAAGTAAAAACAATTTAATAAAATCTACATATAAAGATTGCAACAACACATAATGAAATGAAGCAACATGACAAAACATGTCACAATATCTGAACATTTTGTAGATAATCAAAAGCAACACTATTCTTGAAAATTATTCAAACATACAAAATTCATGTGTCGTTACCTTAAAATGTGTCACAAACCAATTTTGATAATGTAAATAAAAGTTGTAACAATTTTGAAATATGAAAGATCAAAGCTAGGTAGCTACTTTTTAAAGAATGAAAACACTGAGAAAGGACAAATGTAAAATATGTGAAGAAATGTATAAACATTAATAAAGTGGTTTCAATCATCAAGTTGACAGATCAAAGCCACGCCTCTCTTAATCCAGTGCTGAGGAGACTTGTTAGTAGGTAATGTCACACTGATGACAAAATTAGTTGAATGTCCTGTTGTTGATAATGTTCCTTTTCGCTCACTAGTTTTGTAGAGAGGGCAAACGTAGACTTTTTGAGACTGTTCCATCTCTCCTTTGACCACTGAAGACAAGTGTAGAGAGACGTATAAATACATAAATGTTGTTACATTCGTAATCAAACAAACTTTTAGACAAACTTTCTCACTTGGTTTGATCCAAAGAATAGGTACTGCATCAAATAAAACTTTTGGATACTGTTCGTCCAACATTCCACTGCAAGTAAAAATGTATTTAATACATTTGTTTCAGTTTTAACATAATAATTTTATTATATCTAAATTATTATATCTTATGATAATTATCCCAACCTTTCTTTGTTCCACCGTGCCCCATCTAGGAAAAGGCCATAAATGTATACTCCATCTTCAGGAGAAGAGTCTGCAGTGCAATATGGCAGAACCTAAAGGAATTAAAAAACAAAACGCCACCTGATTACTTTCGCAACCTTGGTTCCCAAATTGTTGTAATAACAGACTTATAATAGGTTGTAATAACAGCTGCTTTACAACATCAGAGAGAGTTGGGCCCACACAGTACAGATTGGGACAGAAAAAAGAGATCTTCTGCCCACGGTTAAAGCGGGGAACCCAAATCAGACTTGATGACGGCTGTTAAGCTCTCTGTGAGAAACCTCCAGAAGATAATGCATGTGTCTTTTGCCGCCATTTGCATGTGATGTATACAAGGCACAACACTAGCGCTGCATCTGCGGTGCACACACAAAAAAGAAGCATTTCTAGTCCTTTACTGAAGGCCATCAAACGCAATCGTCAATTTTGCAGATGCTGGATGACATCTTTAAAAAGACTATATACTTATATCTTTGTTTACACTGTAAGAAGCTCCCTTAGACATCGTGTGTAGATGTAAAGAGGGATTTCTCTGCTTGCATGATTTGTGGGAAGAGAAGACGCTTGGAGTACAGCAAAGTACAACATAGAGTTCTCAGAGAAGATTGAAGAACACAGCAGTATGGTTTTATGCCCCGTAAGAGCACCACTGATGCCATTTTTGCTTTGAGAATGTTGATGGAAAAGTACAGAGGGTCAGAAGGAGCTGCATTGTGTCTTTGTGGATTTAGAAAAGGCATACGACAGGGTGCCGAGGGAGGAGCTGTGGTTCTGTATGAGGTTGTCGGGAGTGGCAGAGAAGTACGTCAGAGTAGTCCAGGACATGTACGAGAGGAGTAAGACGATGGTGAGATGTGCTGTAGGCCAGACAGAAGAGTTCAGGGTGGAGGTGGGACTACACCAAGGATCAGCTTTGAGTCCCTTTTTGTTTGCTATGCTGATGGACAGGTTGACAAATGAGGTCAGGCAGAAATCTCACTGGACAATGATGTTTGCTGATGACATTGTAATTTGCAGCGAGAGTAGAAAGCAGGTGGAGGAAGAGCTAGAGAGGTGGAGGTTTGCTCTGGAAAGAAGAGGCATGAAAGTCAGTCGTAGTAAGACAGAAAACATGTGTATAAATGAGAGAGGACAGGGTGGAGAAGTGAAGTTACAGGGGGTGGAGGTGAAGAAGGTGCAGAAGTTTAAGTACTTGGGATCAACAGTGCAGTGTGATGGGGAGTGTGGAAAAGACGTGAAGAGGCGAGTGCAGGCAGGGTGGAGCGGGTGGAGGAAAGTGTCAAGAGTGTTGTGTGACAGAAGAGTGTCAGCTAGACAGGAAAGGTGTACAAGACAGTGGTGAGACCAGCTGTGCTCTATGGCTTAGAGACAGTGAGAAAGAGACAGGAGGCAGAGATGGAGACAGCAGAGATGAAGATGTTGAGGTTCTCCTTAGGAGTGACGAGGTTGGACAGAATAAGGAACGAGCACATCAGAGGAACCGCTCACGTTAGTTGTGACTTCTTAGCTGTTACTTCTCTTTCGGCTTTTCCCTTATCAGGGGTCGCCACAGCGAATCATCCCTTTCCACCTCATTCTATCCTGAGTATCTTCCACCCTGACCTCATGAGCCAACCTCATGTCTTCTCTTACAACATCCATATATCTCCTCCTTGGTCGTCCTCTTGCCCTCTTCCGTGGCAGCTCCATCTCCAACATTCTTCTACCAATATATTCACTATTCCTCCTCTGCACGTGTCCGAACCATCTCACTCTGGCCTCTCTGACTTTGTTGCTAACACAGGTACCGGGTGAGCGGTTCCTCTGATGTGCTCGTTCCTTATTCTGTCCAACCTCGTCACTCCCAAGGATCTCCTCAACATCTTCATCTCTGCTGCCTCCATCTCTGCCTCCTGTCTCTTTTTCTGGTCTCACCACTGTCTTGTACACCTTTCCTTTGAGTCTAGCTGACACTCTTCTGTCACACAACACTCCTGACACTCTCCTCCACCCGCTCCACCCTGCCTGCACTCGCCTCTTCACCTCTTCTCCACACTCCCCATCACACTGCACTGTTGATCCCAAGTACCATACAGTCAGTCCTGACAGGACTAATGTCATTTTGTTGTTTAGAACAAGGTACCTCATAGTTAAAGTCTAGCATATCAATAGGGATAGAGTATTTCCTTGCGTAATTCTGTAAAATGGCAGTTATGAAAGACTGTGGAAAGAAAAATCCAGGCAACCAAAATACAGCTGGCTTCATGGTGTCATACCACTCCTATAATACAAAGAAAACAACAATTATTTTTTGTTCAATCATACAAACATATTGGCAAACCAGACATCAAAAACCAAATATTAAAAAAAAAAAAAAAAAAACATTTGACTTTTTTCAACTTTGAGTAGACAGTGTAATCAGTGTAACTGATTAGCTTTTTTTTTTTTTAAATACATTTTAAAAAGACAAAGTAGAAACATGCCAGCTTTCTGCTGCACTACGCTCCACCAAATTCTCTTACATTTCTTGTAGTAACTTTTTTAGCAGCTTACCACAACTTATCATCTTATCAGAATTAATGAAACGAGTTCTTGGCCTCGTGGGTGGATTCAATTCTGGGAGGACATTGCATATGGCCATTATTAATGGCATTTTGCCATATGACAATCTAACTCCATTCTAATGTATTCTTAGTGGAGTAAGAAAAAAATCGTCTGATGTGCCACCAGTGAAAGTGAAAGTGAGATTGTCAATATGGCGAACCATATCGAAATTGGTGCTCTGCTTTTTCATCCAGTGAAGTACACTGGTTCCAGGAGAGTGAAAAAGTCTGGGGAAAGTACATGTAGATAATCATTCTACCCCCAATCACAAGTACCCAAATATCAATTGTCTGTAAATTA
>MU204308.1:72491-93587 GCA_017309775.1 Paedocypris sp. Pulau Singkep | reverse complement strand
CTCTCTCTCTCTCTCTCTCTCTCTCTCTCTCTCTCTCTCTCTCTCTCTCTCTCTCTCTCTCTCTCTCTCTCTCTCTCTCTCTCTCTCTCTCTCTCTCTCTCTCTCTCTCTCTCTCTCTCTCTCTCTCTCTCTCTCTCTCTCTCTCTCTCTCTCTCTCTCTCTCTCTCTCTCTCTCTCTCTCTCTCTCTCTCTATCTCTCGCTTTCAGTCTCTCTCTCTCTCGCTCTCTCGCTCTCCCTCCCAACAGTGTTTAACGGAGTTTGATTTTCATTACTGCAAATCTGTTGTTTACATTGATACGTTGCATATGCAGGAAATACACAGCATACACTATCATATCTTATTATAAATAATAATAGTTGTTTTAATTAGAAGAGAACTGCTAATTTTACATGTCAATACGAAATGTACGCACTGGGCTTTAATTTCAGTTGTTGATAATTAAATAATCATATAGAAGATCTGCGTTAGTCGACTAATCGAAAAAAATAATAATCGATAGATTAATCGATAAGAAAATAATCGTTAGTTGCAGCCTTAATATATTTTTATCCTAACAATACTTTTGGAGTGTTAAAAAATAAAAAGACATTAGGTTTTTAAAGTTTTTTTAAAAGTTACCTACTGTAACTGTTCTTGCAACTCAATGAATCGTATCTGAATTAAGGATAATTGATTTCATTTAGGAGGTTCAAATATTGTAAATGAAAGGTGTGCACATAATAAAATCACAGCCAAATTCAGTCAGGACCACCCTGGATTCAGTCTGTCAGTGCACTTTATGGACAAAGTTTGGGAAATGCGAGGGACGCCAGTTTGGTTCAGCTCTATAAACAAGTCAATTAAAAGGATTAATTGTCGGTATACATTTGCATATGGTGCCCTTTGACCCCGGGCCTTCAGGATCGACTTCGCAGCTTTAGATCTGAGTGACACTTTCCTCTGCCAGGAGAGCACAGGGCAGACCCCAGGAAGGACAGACGTATTTGTATTCTGCTTTTAAAATGTTAAACACCTCTTTAAAATTACACATGATTTTATTTCCTTGATTTTACTAACAAAGAAAGTTCTACAGCACAGAAACAAGGCAGCACTTTCGGTCTAAAAATAGGAAGCATCTCTTCTTCAGTTGCGTGTGCATCAAGACAGAAAGCGTTGTGCTGAGAATATCCTAGGCTGTTGACTGTCTGAAAAAAGCTGTCTGAAGCTCAAGTTTGATTGCTCCAGTGTTTCCCCCAGTGAGAACCGTCTATCCCTGGCCTACTCCTTTCAGAGTTTGACTTCTAGGCTATTTTATTCTCAAAAATGACACATAAACTCACGTGCAGGTCGGTACAAGTGTAAAGTCTCGTTTCGGGTGCTGGAGACTCTAAGTATAAGCTCACATTATAAACATCTCATCTCATCTTTGTAAAACTCTTCTATTATTCTTCTTCTTATCAAGAGATATTGTTGAAGCTGAATTTCCTAATAGAAGAGTTGTTTTATTGTCTAATTTTTTGTACATGTTTTTACAGATGTATTTTTATTGTATTGCCGGAGTTAATTTTGCAAAATTAAAGCATATTAAACTTCAATTATATGTATATACAAAGATATTATATTAAAGATTAAAAAGTAATATTTCAGACTCATAAAAATAAAAATTGTTATGTGTGTGTGTGCGTGCGTGCGTGCGTGCGTGTATTATTATTATTATTATTTTTTTTTTTTTCAAAAGTCTAAGATGCTATTATTTTGTTACAGGTTTTCACAGATTTTTTATTATTTTATTAGAAGTTAATTACAGGAGTAACCCTATTGAACCATAATAAAGCGCGTTCATCAACCTCAGAGAAGCCTGTCTGAATTTGTGTCCCGAGGCCGCGCCGATTTGATTTCTTTTTTGGAAATCAAAATATGGTCACCCTACTTTTATACCTGGTTTGGGGGAGAAGGTTCCATTTCGTTGCCTTGTACCTGTACATGTGTAATGACAATAAACTTGAATCAATCAATCTATCTATCTATCTATCTATCTATCTAATCAAGAGCACCATATGCAAATTCATGCCAATGAATCTTATTCTTATCAATCTAAAAATGTACATGTTACTCAAATGATTCCTAAGAATACATAAAGTTGATAGAGATCTCGTTCCGTCCCACCGGGTAACCAAGGTTCGGCAATTGACAACGTTTTGTTGTAATTTATGAAGTTCATTAATTTTATTAGTTAAAAAAACGGTTAATTATGAATGTTTTTGAAGAATGTGAAGAAACAATCCTTACTAGCCATAGGATCAGCTCCAGGACTGAGAACAAACAGCAGGGGAATAGTGCAGGTTGAATCAGTGTAGCTTTTACTTAGGTCAAATGGTGGAGATTCAACAAATTTCCTCCCAAGGTTTTCAGTCACAAATTTTCTGATTGCTGGCTCAATCTTCAAAAAACATGAAAACATGTAAGTAATAATACGTAATAAAATAATACGTGATATTGTACTTACAAAAGAATGCCAGAGTGAATGATGACTTACTTTATCGGGTCGAAGGCATCTGTATATTATAATTTTTTGAAAGCCATTGAGCTTTTCACACCAGGGCTGAGGCAATTCAGTTTTGTATGGCTCATTGCTATCATAAACAGACACAAAACTCTGAGGTGATGCATTGAAGCTGTCCCTGATTCAAATGGAAGACAAAAAAACTGTTCTTACTATCAAAGAAATACACATGATGGCAGACTGATGACAAAAAACATGATGTCAGGCGTCATACCTGAGGCCTGAAAGAGCAGGAAGTTCACTGGCCCGGCAGATCTCATCCCAGCTCTTGTCGGGAAGCCAGTCTGGAGCAGGGTTAGGGACATTGTTCTGCAGCCCAACACCACCAGTGAGCAGGAAGATTAATTCAGAGTGCCTCACCATATCTTTAGCACTTAAAAAAAAAAAACGTTATTGCTGGATCTGATCTTCTAATTAAGATTTGAATATTTGGGCGATTTTTCTGTAACTACTCAGTTAAACTTGAAGGAAAGCTGTACTTACAGCAGTAGGTTGCAGCATAGAAGAAAAGCAAAGAGTAGCTTGTCTTTCTCAAAAAGTGAACGGCACACATTGCAGTACAGATTATAGGTAAAGTGTTCGTTCAAGTATTTAAGTCTCCTCTCGAGCTTCTTTGATTTGTTGCTGATGCATGAAATAAGAAAAAGAATATAAAGTCTGAATGAAAGCATGACATTAAAGCGATTGAAAATTGCTTTTCATACCTGTCATTTATGGAACTGACGAAGAGGTTGACAAACCAATTGAGGGAGTATTGATACATGGGGTCGATGTAAGCGAGGTCTACAATGCTAAAAAACAGGATGGATGAGTGTTTAGCGATGGGTATGTAGTCCTCTCTTGACTTTGATATTTCAAGGCCCGTTTCCTCAGCACTCTGAAAGTTTAAAGCACAGACACAAAAGCCATATCAGTATAATGCAAACTATAGTGATTACACATGATCCTGAATCACCTGTTGTCTTCTAGTAATTTCCTTTGACATGATCTCAGCAGAATCCAGGATCTGAATGGCTCGTTCATCTTCCAGGATGTTGCCCTCTGAGGATTGCAGAGTCTCCAGAATCTGGTCCTCAATCTCTTTGAGCTGCTTTGTATTGGCTGCTGACTGAAGGATGAGGGCATTCCTTTCTTCTTCTAATTCAGGCCTGACAGCAATGCAAAACAGATTGCAAAGTGTTTCAAAACTAATGTTAAAAAATACGAAAAAATAAAATGCAGCAAATAACAACTTTTTGAACACTATACAGTGCATATACACTGTAAAACCTCGAATAGAACGCCACGTCTACTAGATCGCCGCATTGATGGAAGAGTTGTTCAAAATCACCATGGTGTTCTATTAGAGGTTTTACGGTAAATAAATGTAATACGATTGTTGTGATGATTGAATTATTTCACACCTTTCTTTAGCTACCACAATTGCAAGCAGCTGGTCTTCCAGACCCTCTGGAGTAATCATAAAGTTAAGCAGACACACTTTGGTTGTTAACTCCGGTAAATAATGAGGGTTCCTCAGCTTTGTGGTTATGTAAAACCTGAATTCATTTGAGTACTCAATCACATTATCGCCCAATTTAATACAGTCCACGACACCTAAAGAGCAATACACACAAGACACGATTTACCACTAGTTTAACAGTTAAAATACCAATTATTCTTGTGAAGTAATGTAAAATACCTTGCTTAAAAACCTGCTTGAGCAGTAGTGGCTCTAATGAAGGATCAAGCTCCTCTCCAACATTTTCTAGTAAGAGGGGTGTTCCAAACTGAATGCAGTTTTCTAGAGTCCTCATGTAGTCTGCATCAGTTAACTTGATCACATTCAGATTATTCTTGCGTTCTAAAGATTTCACCCATTTGTTAGCCTGACCTTGTGGATCTATCATCAGTGGCCTGTCAAAAGCAATAACCAAGGTAATACATGCAATTCAAATGTCCCTGAAAAAATGTGCAATCACCTGTAAATCAAGACAGAATAGACATTTTATATCATACCATCTTCGTGAGCTGCTGACAATAATGCCATTCTCAATGGAGAAGTGGTCAGTAGGAAGGCCAGCTATATTCCAAGTTCTGATCTTGATTTCATCACCAAGAATTTTACTTAAAACAAACTGCTCAGAGGAAGGGATGTTCCTTGACTAAGAAATCAAGAACAGAAATCAAAAGGTTTGCAAAGACGTCATAGTTTTATAAAAGCCTTGCAAAAGTACTCATACCCTTGAACTTTTTCACATCTTAATAATGTCGCTTTGAGACATTTAAAACTGTGAAAAGCGCCTTACAAATGCTCAGAACTTGAACTCAATATAACAAGAAACATGATTGTGTTTTATTGGAATGTGAAAGACCCACACCATTTGTTGGTTGTGTGAAAATGGCATGTGTGATGTCATCTTCAGTAAGGCAACTTTGAGGGTCTCAAAAGCCATTCAATAATTTATTATTATTAAATGATGACCGAATGACCTCAAAGGTTCTACCTGTTTGCAGGGGTGTAAGGTACTTGAGTAAATGTACTTCGTTACTTGCACTGAGTATCAAATAAGCAAATTTTACTCTCGACTCCACTGCATTTCTGATTGAGTAGCAGTACTACACACCACTACATTTGAACGGACACTTATCGTTACTCGTTACATTGCATTGTGAAGGCGGAAACAATTTATACCGCGGTTAATTTCTTGGGCGGATGAGGCGGTATCGCCATCTTTATAATTAGTAACCACTCGAACTGGGCGTAAATTAGGGGCGTAAATGTACGTATACCAGTGTTTAACTAGCGACACGACTGACGCCAGTGATGAGGCAAACGCCAGCACATCAGGGGCTGGACGATCATCCGTAGCCTTGTTTGAATGAAACGTTTTCTTTCTTTGGAAATAGAACGTCTCTTACAAGATGCAGAGCTGACTGTTTACTGCAGACAACAAAAATAAGTGCTTTTAAAAATTCACCGTCAGATTTGGTGAAACACATTGCGTCTTATTAATATTAAAGTTATTTTTTTTTGTCAAGTTAAACTATACCGATTTTCCCTTTTCCCTGACTATACAGTGGTATTTATAAGCATAATGTTACAAATATTAACTTGGGAAAAACTACCGTGACAGGACTATTTTTTCGTCTATTTATTGTGTGCAACGTGAATAAATGAGTCGCTGAAATTATACATTCTGCATAAAATGTGATTTTCATTTATTTTATACATAGTTTATTAAGTACACTCTCCTTGTATAATTGTAATGCAGAGAAACCGTCCTAATAATTTGAGAAGCAACTCAAACTAGACCTTGAATACTCAGAAGAGGAAGAATGTGTTGTACAATTGTTATAATATAATATATAACTTTATATAACTTTATATATATATATATATATATATATATATATATATAAAGTTATATATATATATATAAAGTTATATAAAGTTATATATTATATTATAACACTTAAATTTGCAAAAAAAATTGCAAAGTAGATATAAAATAAACATCTGCTTAGTAAATTATATATATATATATATATATATAAGTAAATATATACTTAGTAAATTATATATATATATATATATATATATATATATATAATTTACTAAGCAGATGTTTATTTTATATCTACTTTGCAATTTTTTTTGCAAATTTAAGTGATTGAGACTGACTTTTTGTTCTTTTTATCTACTTTGTTCTACCATTTTTAAAACATTGATGTTAAATTTGGTTTCTGTATTAGAAAACAATAGTTTTTTTAGTTATTTTAGTTTGGCCTATATTGAGCATGAATAAAGTACGTCTTAATCCTTTTCTTTTAAAATTGGATACTTTGCTACTTTGACTCAAGTATTTTTGAAATTGATGACTTGCTACTTGTAATGTCATTTTTACAGTAAGTATCTGTACTTTTACTCAAGTATGGCTGTCCGGTTTACACCTCTGCCTGTTTGTAATTTAGTCTTAGTACAAATACAGCTGTTCTGTGACAACCACTGTGGTTTGTTGAGGAACCTTTGGTGAGCAAACAGTATCACAATGTTTATTAACCAAGGGACACAGCAGATAGGTCAGGTATAAAGATATTGTTGTGCCATTCTTCATTTCCATATGCAGATGATAAACTGAAAAGTGGTCTGTGAAATGTTCAATGCTTGAGAAATCACCTTTTATAGCCTAAATATATCAACAACTGTCTGTAAACCCACCAAGACAGACCAAACAAGGAGAGCACTGATCAGAGAAGCAGTCAAGATGCACTGCATAAATCTGGGCTTTTTGGAAAAAAGGCTATACGCCTTCATACACTAATTAAAAAACTACAAGAAGTCCTGTTTGCAATTGTTAAAAGCCATGAGAGTAATGTGTGGAAGAAAGTGTGACCTGTTGGGTGCCAAAATGCAAAACTGCAAAATTCTGTGTGATAGAAATGTAACACTTTCGGAACCTATGGCTCGTGAGGCTGCATTTGGCTTGCAAAACAATCTATAATAAAAAGATATTAACGTTACAAATGCAAAACATTCTCTCATATTTCAATCTATTTGGCAATGCTCATGTTCGGGTGGCAGTAGCCAATCACAGATGTCCTGGGACAACGCACGTCGTGATGTCAAGGAAATTAACTTTTATTGAAGAAGAACATTTCAACAAGAATTGGCAGCCTGGTTCTGTATGGAATTAAATTAGTGTCATGCTTTTTCGTTTTGATTTTTATTTTTCGCTAGCAATCAACACGTTTTAGTTAAAAACCTTTTGGTTCTTTTGTGTTTCATATTTTTGCGCTTCGACTTTTGGCACTGGGGTAGCAGAGTGGGCGGTGCTTGCGTGTCCATGTGCCTTTCAGGGTTTGCCATTGGTTGTCAATGGGTGATGTGCACCAATAGCATGTTACAGTAGCTCTTCTCACCTGTAAATAAGTGTCTCAGCGTGAATGTGTTTAGGTGAGAGTGACATTTTCAAAATTTCTATTGCCGTTCATAACCATTTCCCAAACATAGACAGCATTGTTGCTATCTGGGCATTGTGGTTGAGGAGTTCAATGAACGGCCAACAATAGCATTATCAAATTGAATTCAGACTTATTGTTCCACATTTTATGTTGGTTTTACATGAATGCATACATTTACTTGTGTTAAGCTTTAAATATATGGTATGGCTCTCAACATGAAATTTGTTTTAAAAACATGTGGTGTTTATGGCTCTCTCAGTCAAAAAGGTTACAGATCTAAACACGGAGCTGGCATGCAACTTATGTCAAATGTTTTTTGCACTACACAATGTCCTTGTGTTGATCTTTCAAATGATGTTCCAATAAAATATATTTATACAGTGTTTATGTTCATATTGTGCGACAATGTGTAAAAGTTCAAGGTGTAGGAAATTCATTTGCAAGCCACTTTAGGTTATGTATGTGCACTTACCTTACAAAGCTTTGCCCACATTTGAGTACAATATGAGCGAAAACTTGCAGTAAAGGCTCCCAGGTAAGCAATGACACCAGCAGACACGAGCACATCACCAGACAAGTTGTTGTATGTATTCTGGAGGTTCTCAGCTTCTTTTGCCCACCTGTTTAAAAAAAAAAGTCTCAAAAATCCTATAGGATTACAGAACAATCTCACAACTGCTCCAGACCTTTTCTTTTCTCCACCTAAACCTCCAATTAGTTTCTCAGCTCTCTTCAGTTTGCATGCACAGAGATCCACCTGTGCCTCAAGGTGAGCTTTCTCATTTGTCTTGTCCTCAAATGTCTTTTGCAGTGAGGCCAGTCTCTCCTCCACCATATTTAGTTTGGCCCTTTTCTCTATAAGCACAGCCATGATAGTGGCTAGGGATTCTTGAGCGACAATGAGCTTGGCTTTCTTAGGGGCCACCACCTTACAGAAGATAAATGGAATAAGATTAAGTAATTTTAATGAATTAAGAATAAAAAATTACAAAATAAACATTCAAAGAGTAAGATGTCGTCTTTGTCAATTGTTTAACCCATTCACTTTTTTTGTAAATAATTTGAGCTGAATCAAACCCTCGCCACAAACAAAGGCTCTCTTGACATGTAGCAACAACAAACCATTTATAGAAACACACTGTCAAAAAGACACACAAGGCAAAAAGAAAACAAGTTTACCTTCACCACGCTGTCATAGTCCTTCATTGCAGTAATCCATCTGCACAATCCCTCAGCAGCAGAGGAGGCCTTTGCCACTTTAGAAGGATCAAAATCTGGATTGGTCATGAACTCGTTACGAATTTTGTGCATTACCTGTGGCTGTTGAAATGTAACATTTTTAAATGCATCAGGTTATCCTGGGTTCTGTACTATTTTACACATCACATTCACTTACAGCGATGTTATCTTTTTTATATTCCTTCAGATCTTTCAGGAAATTTATTTCTCCCAACAGCTTTTTGCTAGGTCCCCAGTAGTCAAGAATCTGCAAAAGAACATCTTGGTTACTTGCCTAACCTCAGTTTCCTCCTTGTCAGGGAACGAGGTGTCTGTAAGTAGAAACTAACAATGAGTTCTCAGTTCTTCAAAAACGCCAATGAACTAAATTCAGCACGCAGCCATTGAAATGTGTTCATTGGCGTTTCTGAGGAGCCGAAGCTAGCGATTCAGACTACCCATTGTCAATTTTTACTGACGAAACCAGTAGAACCAGTGAAAATAACACAATTATTTCCAGTATAATACAAAAAATACGTAGCTCAGCATAAAAATGCTTGACCTTTTTTCCAGTTCCTGCAGGATCATTTATTTTCTCTGGTTTTATATCCTTCATAACACAAACAGCTGCCATCACAAGCTTCACTCCTGAAGGAGGATTTTTCATTGCTTTAACAATTGTCACGTCAGTTGGCTGAAACCATAAAACATTTTTCAATTAACAATAAAACATAACTAATAGTTATTTTCTCGTGAATTTGCCTTTTAATATTCAAATCTGACCTTTAATGTGTCCAAGGCAGAAGATGCTGCCTCCAGGGCCGGAATGGCTTCAGCCAAATCACTCTCACATTCGTTTTTTAAAGTTTGGGCTTCATGAGCTTTCATGTCAGCCATTTCCTCATCTATGCAAATAAATTTCCTTTTAGCTTCAACTTCTGCTGACTCAACTTCTATCACCTGCAAAATATGTTAGGACTGAACGTTTGCTGATATTGAAATACAGAAAATACAGAGTGTTTTTTGGTTAATTTCAGTGAACTAGTTTTTTTTTTCATTTCAGTAGGCAATGCAATGGATTCTAACTTTCATTATTTTTGTGTTGTCGATCTTAGCCTGTTCTAATTGAGGCTGAAGGTCCACCAGTTCCTTCTTCATTTCAGCCACCTAGACCGAAAGAAAGTCATTTTAATCTCTTCAACTAAAAATTATTTCCTTGTTCCCTGATACTTGGCACAAGTCTATATACACACACACACACAGAACGCCACCGTGCTTGGAACTCACATAAGTTTCACCTTAACTTAAAGCAGTGATTCTCAAACTTTTTTGGTCGTGCCCCTCTTTATAAAAGGATTTTTATAGAAATATTTTTTCACATGTATACCTGTACAATATATCAGGAAGGATGTGAAGCAGTATTCAAATTCCACCAGCCAGTTAGAGGTTTATCATTTGCATTTTAGTAAGGGCAGAAGCAGATTGGTTCCCAAGACAATTCCCCAAATATTCTCACTATAACACAAAGTCCAAATGACTGACTGGATTCATTACCTGAGACTCAGCAAAAGCAAGTTTGTCCAGTCCATTTGTGTATCTATATTTAGTGCTTTTAATAGTTTCTCGCTTTTGAGTGAGAAGCAGTCTGAAAGCAGCAATAAGCTCCAAGTACGATGTAGGAGTCACATAGTTTTTGCGACCCAGCTCTGACAAAAACCTGTAAAGATCAATCAACATTACAAATTGTAACATGTTTAACAGAAGAATCATTCTATAAAAAGTTAATTCAGAGTTTCACAGTTTTTAAAAAGTACTAGTTTTTAGAGCTATTTAAGCAAGCAATGAATTGCTTGACGATTGATATGGCACATATTATGTTTGAGAGCATAAAACACAAAATTATCAAACATACCTATGAGACAAATCAATAACAGATGTATGAAAGCTCTTGCAGATTTGAACAATTTCCTGTCGTTCAAGATCATCCAGATGCAGGCTGTCTAAAAACGTGTAAGCCACTCGCTCCAAAGCCTCATCAGGCCACGGCTGAGAGAATGGACAAATTAATGACTGATTTCAAAATAAGGTTTGCATTAAAAAACAAATGTATTTGGAAGCACTAGCATGCTCATTGCTATAATACCAACTTCCAGTCCCATTTGAACAGACAAAAGCTAGACTCACCTGAAAGCAGTCTATGGTGCAGCAATTAATGAGAGAAGGAAATTGTCTGAGACGATTTCGAAAAGCATCTCCAATTGGACTGAAGGCCACTACAATGTGTAGATTTTCTCTACAGCGATTCACAAAATAATCAAATAGAGCTAGAGGGCTGAACTTCCAGTTTCTGTTCCCGGCCTGAGCAACGGGTCGAACAGCCTGAAGGGGTAAAAAATATATATTTCAAAGAAATTCTACTTTTGTCTTAAACCATTGAGTTTTTACATTTATGCTACTATATCTGACAAACCTCAAGGATTTCTTGCTTCTCATCTAAGGTGAAAATGTTTGGAACCTCTCCTGTGTTTAAAATGCTGTCTATGTCTTCTAAAAAGGCATCATGCTTTATCTGAGTATCAGTGAGCAGGAACACTATTTTCTGGCCTTTGACTCCAGCACTTTGCATCAGCCGCTAGACAACACAACAGCCATTAGTTCACACATTTGAATGTAAAAATGTATTGTATTTTTTATATACACTTTTTATATATGTGACATGGTACCTTTAGGTCATCTCTCCATTCATTTATGCCATAGTTTTTGGAAATCTCAGGTTGGAAAAACGTCATATGAGACATGAAACTAGCAAGCCTGGTTATGGACTGACGACCACTTCCTCCAACCCCAACCAAAAGAATGTTTCCCCCGGGTTGTTTTAACACACGACTGATCCTGGACAGGTGTTGCAAAACATAACTACAAAGGATAATGTTAAACGTTAAGATAAGGAAACATTTTCTGAAAAGATGTGATTCTAAATTTCAAAACGTTACCGGAAAATGACCAGGTTCATGGAATTCTTTTGTGTTTGGTTGTATTCGTTCAAATAGGCTTCTACTACCTCCTGAAAGGTGTCCATGGAGGTAACCTCTGAATACATTCTTTCCGTTTCATCCACTTCGGGGCTCAAATAATCACCAAATAACAGATTTAGCATATTCTCCTCACAAAGCTGAGGAAAAAAAACAGTTTAAAGTATAAAATCATTTGTATTCTTTTCTCTAATTCAATGGTTAACAAATATGCCAACCCAGATTGTTACAATTGTGTGTGCTTGTATATGTATGAAGCATATTCAACATTGAAAATACAGATACAGTAGTTTATATAATAGATACTTTTTACTTTACAGTGTAATTTTGATTGATAGAAATAAAATAAAATGCATTTTATTTGAATTTTGCTAAAAATAAAATCTTGCTTCACTATTAAACCTATAGAAAAGCTGGATTATTTCATTGTCACGTACAGGCTTGTTACCATCTCGGAGATGTTCAAACACGGTCTCAAAGTTCTCTTTAAAGTGATGCTTTACAACATTACTTATTAGAGAAAATAACCAGGTTTGATCCTCGTCATCCACAAGACGGTCATAGAAGACACGATATAACTCGTGTACAAACAGTCGAAGCATTGTGTGCTTGTTTGAAATGGATTCCTTCTTGAATAGCATGCAGCCTTGCACAACACGTGAGAAATCTCTTAGGTTAAAAGTGTAATGAGACTTTGCTGGGGTTGGAAGAAGATTTTCTATGGCCTTCTTGTAAACCTGTTTCAGATCATAAAGTAAAAAAGATAGTCACATAAAATGTGCAGCCGGGGCAAACAAGCAATGGTCTAGCAACAAACGTGTTAAAACCTAATCACCTCGAGAGTTGCGGTGACTATCTGCATACCAGTTGTGAAACACTCAACTGGAAAATCATTGGCCTGCAAGTACAGTTTCATGACATTGGAGAAAATGTGGGTCATGGTCTCATCACTAAATGAATTAATGCTGCAGATGTTGAAGTGGCGAAGGAAGCGAGGAGACACTGCGTTCCGTCCACCACCAGGAGGACCCATTGCAGAGATCACCTGCACGTCCTTTAGAGTGATTTTTGACATGTCCTTGAGGTTGAACCTGAAATAAAAACACATAACCTAAAATGATGAAACAAAAATAGTTTTACACTTCAATAAAAGCAACTTAGTGTCATTTACCAATGCCCATGGTCAAAATACTGACGAAGCAGCTCAACTGGAGGTTGCGCACCAAACGCCTCTTTTGCGGGAAAATTCACATCATCCACAAAAATAATGCATTTCTTTCCCAAGGGTGGTCCATACACTCCCTTTCTCCTCTTGTCTAGTCTTGACATGATAATGTTCTAAATGCAAGAGTGATTGTGTAATCAGTACTGTTGATTGAATGCAATTCATACACACAAAGCATTTTTACTTGGGTTTGATTGGCGGATGTACGAGGTGAAAAGTTGATAAAGAATGGAAGGAAAAGATCTTTGTCGAGATTCTTCATCAGTTTCTCCTTTATGTAAACAGTCTTTCCAGTGCCAGTGGGACCAACAAGTAAAAGAGGACTGTGAAGAGAAAAATGAAGATGCATTCAATGCAAACAAATGTTCATGTGATTTTGTGTAATGTCAGTAACTCACCTCCCGTGTGAAATGCAGAGATCCATTAGAAATGAATATCTCACTGTGTCAATTGTTGGTATAATGATATTCTGCATATTGGTGTTTTTGTCCCATAATAGTGTGCTTCGAATTTGGCACGAGTCATTCCAGTGTACCCATTGACCTTTTCCTTGAAACTTCATTGACATAAAAAATGTCACTTTTTAAAAATACTAATGAACAATCCCACCGATATAGGGATACCAACCTCATAACTGTAATCATATATGAGACCTTGTTCCTTAAAGGGACATTCCCATTTTACCACTGCTGTGGGCACTGGGTGGTTTTCCACTCTTCCCGAAATTATTTCCTTAAGAAAATAATCAAATCGACTGCGGCTGTCTGTATCACAACAGCCACCAACAGACCACACCAAGGCAAAGGCAAAGGCAGCCTGTGTTTGAAATTATTCACATTTTTATATCTACATATACATGTTAAATTTTTTTGATCCAAATTTACCATAATCCATGTGCGTATGTTCTTGTTTTCGGTATCTTCCTTTAAAGGCAGAGTCAACAGCATCTCAAAGATCCGTGTGAGAGACACAACTGTGTTACTGTTGCTTGTTGGAATGACCTCCTGAAAAAAACAATTCCGTGTTACAAGAAATATTCTGGAACTAAATTGATTTACAGCCAAAGTAGAACCTGAAAGTATATAGCATTTTATTGAACAAGTTACCGAGCACTTTTTGCGTAAAAAATGTAGAACTGGTGGAATCAACCAGTCAAAGAGCTGCTGAAGCAGTGTGGAACTGTCTTCTGTCTGAAGTGGCGCAGGAAGTGTTTGGATCCATGACAGCACCAGAGGATTCCATCCTAGCTGAGTTGGCTCCATATAAATCATTCCACATCGACTCACTGTGGCAGGCTTTGTAGATTCAAAAGTTGTCTGATTATTTTGAATGCCATGCATATATAGAAAGTAGTGAAATAAATTAACTCACTGAGGCTTGAGATAAATCCAAGACTTCAAAAATTAGACTCATCTGACTGGACATTTGAATGATCTCTCCACTCATAAGGCATAGCTGAAGTAAGAACATTTATTATGTAAAACATTTCCTACTAAAATAATGTGTTTTTTTTTTTTTTTTTTTTTCAGAACACAGACAGCTCACCAAGAGCTTAATTGACTTTTATGGAAAAAAAATTATACAATGTCACTAGCCTTTTTGTTGTCATCGAGCACTGTGTTCAGGCTTTCAATCCACAGAGTGTCTATTGGTCCATCAAACACAATCCATTTCCTGTCTGAAGTATCACTAGAGGCAAATTCTCTAAAGGTGTTTGCCACAATTCCATCAGTCCACTAAAACAAACAAAAAAAAAAACTCAGATACATATTTTGTAATGGAAAACAATTGCATGTCAGTAAATAAGGTGTACCTCATGGGACACGGGGTCAAATTGTCCAAAAAGCTGGCCCATAGTAATGGATTTAGGATTGACCGTTTCATATACGACTTTTTCCTCCTCATTAAAGCCTCTTTCATTCATCATTCTCAAAGTATCAGCAAGTACTTTAAGCACTTTGGTTTTTCCAGCAAATGGCTCTCCAACAAGCATAAACCTATTCAACATCAAGATTGTTTGCTATATGGTATTAAAATGTGTAAATTATGTTAAGTGAAAAGATTGACCTTACCCATGACGGACTATCATCATCTCATATGTTTGAATTAACTTGTCCAAGAAAATTTTGGCTGGTTGCACGCTGTGATTTTTGCAGCATTCTTGAGCACATTCTAAAAATAACTGGAATATATATATAAAAACAGAGTATAAGGGAAAAAAGTAAATATAACAAAAAAAGTAAATATAAACACAATAAGGCATGAGCACCTTATAATCGGCAACAGGTAGAGAGATCCCTGGAAAAAGGTCTCTTGTGATTCCATTGAAAAGAGGAATATCATGGGAAAGAAATTTGGGCTCATTAACATCCTTAATGGAGCGAAGAAGCTAGAGAGAGTATATGAATATACATGAAAGTTAAAAAATAGATTTAGGAAACAAAATGAAACAAAATTTGTTTTGTTTCTATTTATATACCAAAATGTCTTCATTTGTATCTGGAAACTTGAGTTTGAGGTTCCCAGCGGCCACCAGAACTGCTTTAACAGCTCTCATTCCATAATCATAGTGGTACTGAAAAGAGAGTTGTTCTGAACAGAGTCTGTAGGTCATCACGATCTTCACTGAAAGAGCCTTAGCACTTAGAAACCCATAGGAATACAAGGAGATCTCTGCTATCAAAGCGTAGTTAGGCACCATCATTGCCACAGTTCTAAACAAGACCTTGAGAATGAAAGAAGTACAATCATACATGGCACTTCAAAAGAAAAATATCTGTCCAGAATGGATGACAAAAACCAAAGTGAGCACCTTGAGATTATCTGGAAGCTCGGAGCGGCCAGCATATCCAGGGTTCATGGTGATGGCCACAAAACAGTTAGGGTTTAGACGTAATTCTGTGCCTTCAAAGTCAAAACAGGTAAGCTTCATTTCAATGGCCCTTTGTATACAGAGAATCTGTTGAGCCACCACAGACAGCACTTCCAGTTCAATCCGATTGAATTCATCAAAGCAGGCCCAAGCTCCAGATGATGCCAAACCCTTGAAGAACTTTGCGTCACAAAGAGAATCATTGGCATTAGCTGTTTAAAATCAATATCAATGTTATACAGTGATCCCTCGTTTATCGCGGTAGACGTTCCAAGCCCGACCGATATTGGTGAAAATCCGCGAGTTAGAGGCACAACATTTACATGTTTATTTAACACTTATTCAGACTTTTAAAACACTTTTTTTCCACGTAGCGTTCTTTATTAAATGTAATGTTAACAAACATCTCCCCGCCGCATGCGTCGTCCCCGCGAATATATACATTTTTAAAGTGTTTGAATGGGGGGATATGAGGCGCGAGCGCACGTTTCCCCCCGCCAAGACGCGTCTGGCGAGGTCCGTCTCGAGCCACTGCGAGCATCCTCCGCCGAGATACGGTCGGGGAAAAAACAAATCCGCGAATAAACGTAATAAAGAAAAAAAATCCGCAAAGCAGTGAATCCGCTATAGTCAAACCGCGAAGTAGCGAGGGATTACTGTATCTCAATTAGTGGTCATTATTTTAGTGATCATTTTAGTGGCACTGTCTGCGCTTTGAGACAGTTAAAACTGTATAAAGTGCCTTACAAAATGCTCAGAACTGTCTAACCTTTCCCATAGCAAGGTAATCGAGTCCATCTGAGCAGTTGAAAACTACACATTGCACTGCAAGTGCTTTGGCCAAGTCCTTGGTGGTCTCAGTCTTGCCTGTACCAGCAGGCCCCTCAGGTGCTCCACCCAAGTTCATATAAAAGGCACCAATCTGAAAATGGAAAAAAAGCATTGTTTTGGAAATCAAATGGTCAACACATTTATTGTTGCCTTTCATTCGTTAGTAGTTATTAAATCGTTTAATAACAGTCTTTATTAAACGCCTCACGATTCTGAACTATAGACAGTACATATCCTGCTTAATTACTGAGCACACTTCATGTCAAATAAATCAAGTAAAACACCACTACTACTGTAAATACCTTTATAACAAATGCAGTATAATCGTATTGTACTTGTAATTTTTTTATTTCTTAAGCCTGTGGTGTAAAGTATCACTATTATCATAAACACTTCAGCTATAGATCATCAACAAAGAATCACGCTCAGTTTAATAAATTAGATATGACATACCAAAGTTCGATAGCATCTGTCTGTCAATGGCGTAATAACAAGCCGAGGTGAGTTTCCGATGTATTCATACGCGTACTTGACATCACAGTTTATGATCCGAACACGTACATTCTCATTATCCCAGTAGTAACGTAGCTGGGCAAGCCACTGAAAATCTGTCTCACTAGAAACACCTGAAATGGAATATGCAATAGGTCAAAAGACAAGCACATTTCAAAAGTTGCTAAATGGATGCTGTCTTTGTTTTTGTTCATTGCGGTATCATTTAATGACCACTTTTAAACATGCAATGTGACGACTGTGCAGAATTCTGCTTGCTACCAGATGTATTTTGTTTTGGTTTTTTTTGGTTATTTTTACAGCCATCAAATTGCCACCAAAACCGATGTCAATGTGGTTTGTTTCTCATTCCATTCAATTTTTCTTACCATGTTTTATTCACGGTTTGGTTTGTTATTTTGATTCTGTAGATTTTAGCACAGGGCATTTGTGTTGTGCCGATCCAGATGTGCCGTTACGTTATTGTTTAGTGTAATTGTAACAGGGTTTCATTGAAATTTGTATTTTTCGTTTAGTTTTCTTTATCAGCGTTATCTAACCCCAATAATAGCTTTTGGCACATCTTTTTTGAAACGGTTTCATCTATTAACCTATTTCAAAAGCAGTAGTTTCAAAAGTAATTTGTTTTAACAACCCAATTCAGTATTCACTGAACAACAATTAACAGAATTTGCTTCCACATAGGGTGCTTCTCAGTATGAGGCGGCTTCTGGAGGCGTTATGAGCGAGGATACACCAGCGTACGCTTTGCGGAAGTGTTTTACCGACTTAGCGTGACGCCTCTTCACATCTTCACCAACCGCGATTGAGTGCAAACTTTTTGTAATTGCTGGCTGGTTGTGTTTTTATTACGTTTGATTTTGAACAATATTTAGGCCAGTTTTAATCACATTTTTTACGTGTTTATTTTAGTAGATTATTGCTTTTTAATCACTAAAAAACGAATGTTTCTTATAACATTATTTTGAATTGAATTTAATTGAATTTTGAACGGAATGGAATGCCTTTATTGTCATTGTAAAATATTTCTTTATTTATTTCCTTAGGTGTATTTAGTTAGGGCTCAAATGAAACAAACACATTACCATTTATAACTGTTGTGTACAATTCTTTCTACATAGGACTGATGAGAAGACAATTTTGTGTAGCCTGTTGTTTTTGTACAGTGTATTGTACAATTGTAATACACAAATGTTTGTTTTGTTCAAATATAAGAACTGTTGTAGACGTTTGAATTTTATCAAATGAAAAAAAAGACATCTTTGATATTTTGCGGAGTTTTAAACCTTTACAACATATATCATTATCTCTTATCAAATAATTCCAACGTGCGATCCAGATCCAGCGGTGTGGTGTCATCATTAATTGACGACGCTTTGAAGTGACGCATTAGGAAGCGAGGACATATCATTTCGCTTGATTTGATTTCTCAGACCTCGCGGCCTTTCCTCTCGTCCTTCTCCCGCATCCTAGAGGGGAGGAGCCAAGGAGCGAGGAAAGGATGCGAGGACGCACAAATAAAGAATTGAGAAGCACCCACAGATTCTGTTTCAGTTGGGACTTAGTGTCATGCAAAATGGAGAGCTGGCATCCTATGTTCATCAGTTCTGCTATATAGAAATGACTGACAAATTCAGGTAGAAGGAATGGCAGGTTTAGAATGGATGGAAACGAGTGAAATTATTGAAATATTAGTGAATAATTAGTGTATTATTATTGAAAATATTGTAAATATTTATTTATATTTAATAAACTAAATATTTAATAAAAATTATTGTAAATATAGTAATATTAGTGAAATTATTGAATTAGTGAATTATTGTAGAACCAGTCGTGGGGGGAATTCAAACCGGCAACCTCTTGGACACCAATCAAAGTCCTCTACCACGGTGATGTCACAGCTTTGTCACAGCCCCTCACCCCTGTGTGCTGAGCCAAGTGAATGATTTTTTTCTTCAATTTCCATTTAAATTCTTCTTTGTATTATTGAGGTCCATTTTGTATAAAATGTAATTCCTAAAAGAAAAACTGCTTTTGAAACTCTATTAAAGAAATACAGAAGCAATCACTGGTACTGGTCAGGTTTGAAGCCAAGGTTTTGGCAATTATTTTATCATTCTTGTTATTTAATCTTATTCTTATAGAGCAAATATCATTGGGCACCTTCACAATAATAATCAGGAAGCTCCTGTAAGTGCGACGTTTGAGTCAGAACTTGAATTTCAACCAAAACATCCCCCTACTAATATCATGATTTTCCCAGAAAGATGCCCGCCATACCAGAATGCTTATCCCATATCTAACATGAGTTGTTCCAACTCCACATTTATCTTGGGCAGTGGTCATAAGCATCAGATGAAAACAGCCATTGTCTGCCTACTGATTAGCATTGACATATCTAGCTAGTAGCCGTTTTATTAAAGTGTGTTGACACTGAGCTCTCTGCAGTGTTAACTGGTAGACTGGTTGAAATAATTTAGGAGAGAGCAATTTGAGAGCAAACGATGTAATAGCAGAGGTACTAGGGTATCAACCTGAACTTCTAACCTGTATGGTCAAACTGAAGCTTCTTCTCTTTATTACTGGTCCAACATTCCAATTTTACGACCCACAGAACCAAAAGACTTTGGTCTTATAAATGACTTAAATGACTATAGAAACTAAGACAAATATATACATAAAAACCTATATATTAACTTCACAACTGGTCAAACATAACCTTCACGACCTGCAACCTTTTTCCCATGGTTAAAAATGGTTTTCTGGTTACACTCTTTAATTGACTAATACTTACCAAGAAATATTTGCATGTATATAAATTCACTCACAAGAGAAACCACTGAACGTGCCTCAGATTTGAAACACAAAAATCTAAATAAACTTACAAGTTACAGTAACCAAAAAGAGTTTTCCCATTCTCATTTTAGAAGCACAGAAGCAGATTAGGCTGTCAAGATGAACACCTCTAGCTTAGTGACATGTCTACATTGTTGAAGTGACTTGTGAGAAATGATTTATACCTTAATGCCTAAAATTGTATTTTTATTTTTATTTAATTGTAATACATGTATGCTTTGATGTATTGCTATCTCGTGTTCATGTTTTCCTCTTGTCTTAATCATGACAAATGGTTCTCCCCTATGTCTGGAACCCCTGGGGAGACACACGCTGTGCCATGGTTTACCTTTTGTGAGCGATCAGATGAAAGATCCCTGTCAGATGTTTTACTTCTGTTCTGTTTCCATTTCTAATGAATGACTCTTGAATGACTAAATGAATGACCAAACGGTTTTTCCTCTTCGTGAACTAGTGCAACTGTGAATC
Source organism: Paedocypris sp. Pulau Singkep (assembly GCA_017309775.1). Lineage (NCBI taxonomy): Eukaryota > Metazoa > Chordata > Actinopteri > Cypriniformes > Paedocypris > Paedocypris sp. Pulau Singkep. The sequence continues at coordinate 73,084 of MU204308.1, read as the reverse complement.
TCCAAACATATCAAGATTTCCCCGCTGTATATGCTAATGATTATTCTCCCGCGCTTCTTCTGATCTATTGTTTTACACTCTGGCTGCTCTCTCGTCATTGGTTCATTCAAACGATGCGACCTCCATCTCCACCTTTGGCCATCCGCTGCTCCCTCGTCATTGGAGGATCATTGTTACACCCAACTGTTTGTATCTGTCTTTATAAGTGAAACTGAAACCTTGAAACTTCAGTGATGTTACGCGAATGCTGCTGAGATTAAATTCATTTGTTACATGCTTTAATCTCCTGCCTCCGTAATGTCGCTCCGGCCACCATGAGAAAGCTGTTATACAAACAGAGAGAGGGGAATAAACCGTACCGTACCGTCTTCTGCCGCTTTATCCGGGGCCGGGTGGCCCAGACTTCCCTTGCCCCAGCTACGTCCTCCAGCTCTTCCGGAAGAATTCCGAGGCGTTCCCTGGCCAGCCGGGAGACATAGTCTCTCCAGCGCGTCCTGGGTCTGCCCCTGGGTCTTCTCCCGGTGGGACATGCCCGGAACACCTCAGCAGCAAGGCGTCCGGGGGGCATCCTTACCAGATGCCCGAACCACCCC
>MU204308.1:57275-72391 GCA_017309775.1 Paedocypris sp. Pulau Singkep | reverse complement strand
ATATATATATATATATATATATATATATATATATATATATATATGTTATATATTAAATAACACAATTCAAGTGATTAGGATGGTTTCTCTGCATACAGTTATACTGAGATGCAGTGTAATTGGTAAACTACGTATAAATTCAATGAAAAGCACATCACAAACTCACAGCAAAATGTACTTTATGCAGAATGTATAATTTCAGTCTCATCGTTCGTTGCACAACAAAAATTATGTGAAAATATAGTCATGTCACAGTGCTTTTTGCCATGTTAATCTTGGTGACATTTTGCTTACAAATACCACTGTATATTGAGGAAAGATCTGTGGAGTTTAACTTGACAAAATAATCAGCACAAGTGCATCACAAGTACAAAGTAGCAATTAACACACTTGTGTAAAGTCACAAAGTCTGTTTACTGGACTACTATACACCTCTGTGCAGATATCACGTGTGGACCAAAGGCCACGCCCCCACAGACTTTGCTAAGTGGAGGACGGCGACGACTGCGTATCAGGTTCAGTGGGAGTCGGACTTTGAGCCGTACGTGATGGTGAGACGCCAGAGCCCCGAGTACGACCGCCGCTTCGTGGGATTCGGCTGGAATAAAGTGGCTCACATTATGGAGCTGGACGCTCAGGTTCTGATGATCTCTCACTCTCACACACATACACACACACACACACACAGACACACACACACACACACACACACACACACTAGAGCTGCACGATTCTGGATAAAGTGAGAATCACAATTTTTTGCCTATAATATAGATCACGATTCTTTTCACAATTCTTTCTGGATATTTTATTATTTTAAATATTCAACCCTGAAAATAAGGCTGTCAAACAGCAATACGATAACACATATTGCTTATAATACTTTACATTTAAATAAATGGAATGAAACATATAATGTCATGTAAAAGTAATGTTGTAAAGAAAGTAAAATCACCATTAAACCTAAAAATAAACATTCCAAAGTAAAGTATTATGTACAGTTCAGGACAAAATGATAGCTCTGTTTAAAAGCACTTTTGCAATACTTTTCAAACAATGATTATTTTGTACCGTCTTCTGCTAAAAGGGTGGAGTGCCCCCTGCCGGTCAGAGACAGGGTCCTTCCCCAAGTGGAGAAGTTTAAGTATCTCGGGGTTTTGTTCACGAGTGGGGGGAGGATGGAACGGGAGATCGACAGACGGATCGGTGCTGCGTCCGCGATAATTAGGACGCTGCATCGGTCCGTCATGGTGAAGAGAGAGCTGAGCCAAAAAGCAAAGCTCTCGATTTACCAGTCGATCTACGTTCCTACCCTCACCTATGGCCACCAATTGTGGGTGGTGACCGAAAGAACGAGATCCGTAAACGGTGTTGATGGCACACTGCTTCCCCCTCCTCAATCGCCGGATGGTGGACCAGAATTTCTTTGAAGCCGTCTGAAAGTCGTTCTCCATGGTCTCGCCGAACTCCTCCCAAACCCGGGCCTTTGCCTCAGCGACCACCGAAGATGTGTTTCGCTTCGCCCACCGATACCTGTCAGCTGCCTCAGGAGTCCCACAGGCCAAAAAGGCCCGGTAAGACTCCTTCTTCAGCTTGACAGCATCCCTCACCACTGGTGTCCACCAGCGGGTTCGGGGATTGCCGCCCCGACAGGCACCGATGACCTTGCGACCACAGCTCCGGCCTGCAGCTTCGACAATGGAGGTGCGTAACAGAGTCCATTCTGACTCAATGTCCCCCACCTCCTCCGGAACCTGGGAGAAGCCCTGCCGGAGGTGTGAGTTGAAACTCTCTCTAATGGAGGGATCTACCAGACGTTCCCAGCAGACCCTCAGAGATCGTTTGGGCCTGCCAGGTTTGACCGGCTTCTTCCCCCACCATCTGAGCCAACCCACTACCAGGTGGTGATCAGTTGACAGCTCCGCCCCTCTCTTCACCCGAGTGTCCAAAACATGCGGCCGCAAGTTCGATGAAACGATTATAAAGTCAATCATCGAACTTCTGCCTAGAGTGTCCTGGTGCCACGTGTGCATGTGGACACTCTTATGTTTGAACATGGTGTTCGTTACTGACAATCCGTGATAAGCACAGAAGTCAAGCAACAGAACACCGCTCAGGTTCTGATCGGGGGGGCCGTTCCTCCCAATCACCCCACTCCAGGTCTAACTGTCGTTGCCCACATGAGCGTTGAAGTCTCCCAGGAGGACTATGGAGTCTCCGGGGGGAGCCCTCTCCACTACTCTCCCCAGAGACCCCAAAAAGGGAGGATAATCCACACTGCCATTTGGTGCATAGCAACAAATGACAGCGAGGAACCGTCCCCCCACCTGGAGGCGGAGGGAAGCCACCCTTTCGTCCTCCGGGGAGAACCCCAACACACAGGAGCCGAGCTGGGGGGCAATAAGTATGCCCACGCCGGCCCGGCGCCTCTCACCCGGATCAACTCCAGGTTAGAACAGGGTCCAACCCCTGTCAAGAAGGCTGGTTCCAGAGCCCAAGCTGTGCGTCGAGGCGAGTCCAACTATATCTAGTCGGAAAAGCTCGACCTCGCGCACCAACTCAGGCTCCTTCCCAACCAGAGTGGTGACGTTCCACGTCCCTAGAGCCAGCCTATGTAGCCGAGGGTCCCCGACATCGGCTGCCACCCAACTCTTCCTTCACCCGACCCCTATGGCCCCTCCTGAAGGTGGTGAGTCCACTGGAGGAGCGACCCATCTCCCTTGTTCGGGCTTGGCCCGGCCGGGCCCCATGAGCGAAAGCCCGGCCACCAGGCGCTTGCTCTCGTGCCCCACCCCCGGGCCTGGCTCCAGAGGGGAGCCCCGGTGACCCGCGTCCGGGCAAGGGAAACTGAATCTTGCTCTTGTCTTTCATAAGGGTTTTTGAGCCGTGCTTGGTCTGGCCCCCTCACCTAGGACCTGTTTGCCATGGGTGACCCTACCAGGAGCCCTAAGTCCCCCGACAACATAGCTCCTAGGATCACTGGGGCACGCAAACCCCTCTACCACGATAAGGTGGCGACTCAGAGAGGGGGGGAGGGGATAAACCGCTCGAAGTATAATAATTCAGAAAGCCTCCAAAATATTAATCATCTAACATGACTAAAAGACAAGAAATCATGTGTTTCCATTCTTAGTCAATTAATACTAGTCTTGCTTGACTGTGCTCTATGTTCTATCTTGTGTTTGAGGTTTAAATCATTGAATAGCTCTTTCTTTCTGACTCTTTTATGTTCAAACTTTGAATTGAGAAGGAGGTACAAATCAATTATTTATATTTTAGTGAGTTTGTCAATAGTGCTTTAAGTGCATGATTTAAAGGCATGATTTCTGTGCCTGAACTACAAAAAGTGTCAATTGATCAAATAATACGTACAGTGGTATTCCGACTTGCAAAATGATTCCGTGCCGAGAGCCGTTTAATTGGCTGAGCCTCGGTTTATTTAATTATATTCATATTTAATTATGAAATGCCCTAATTTCGTAATTTCAGACAAACATTTAATTTAAAAGGTAAAATATTGGTCTCACATGAATGGTTGTTTATTCCGCCATTTTGAAAATACGTCTCTCAAATCCCTGAGAATTTCGTAATATTGCGAGAACGGTGATGTCATCTGGTCATGTTCCACACTGAAAATATAGTGTGACACAGGAAGCAAGACCTGTGTGTACTGTAACTGCTGTTAGCATATTTGCTATTTCCTCTGAGCAGGGGATTGCTCAACCATTCACTTTTTTGAAAAAAGAACAAGCTGAAGAAAGTCTATCTGGACACACTGTCATGCAGACACAGACAGGGGAGAGAAAAAAACCCATCGCCATTTGTGCAGAAGACTAGCTTATTTTGTTTTTTTTTTGGAGCAAGATCACTGAAACTAACTACGGTAGTATTTTTGTTGTTTTTTGTATATTTGACGTGCGATAAGATTAAACAACTGTTGTTTTTACACGCCTGAACTCTTTCATCAGTAAGAAAAAGGCCCACTCCTTTTGTATCTTGAAAAATTGTCATTACACCGTACAAAATTTTCTCTGGTTTTGTAAACCAACATTTTCATTAGCCAAGACATTTGTAAGATTGGGTACCGGTGTACTACAGATGAATATTACATAAAATACTCATTCAAATAGCTAACCTTTCTCCATCATTTCCATGACAACATCTCTGGCATGTACATCAATTGTCACCAGGGCTTCTAGAGTGATCCTTGTCAGCTTGGACAACTTCCCTCGCACAAGCTCGACAATATCACTCAGCTGATTCTGTTGCTGCCTATAGTATTTCCTTAAGCCCTATGAAAACATCAGCATTAATGTACTGGTAAGAAAACACAAAGGAGTTGCGTTATTATACTTTTTTTCTTACATTTGCACCACTCCTGATAGACTGGTGTACTCCTAATGTCCAGTACATTTGAGAAGTACAGAGCACAACTTGTCCAGGCCACTCACTGACCCACTCTGTTCTCTCAGTCTCTGGATAAGCCTTGTCAAAAAGGGATTAATAGAGTAAAGAAAAAACACAAAATGCATATGCTTTGCAAATGTAAAAGTCAGTCTTACTAGTCTGGAGCGATTGATAACATCCCTGATGCTTTTTTGCATGATTTCTTCCACACAAACCAGCCACTTTTCCACGGCTCCTCGTGCGTCAGAGGTACAGATCTGCTGGACGAGCTCCACACGTTCCCCTTCACTGCTGAACATGGCCTTGATGTCCTGGTTTGGCAGGAAGTCCAATTTGGTAATACCCTCAAAACATTTCTTTAGGTGGGGTTGCACTCGTCTGGGGTCTTTAGTTACTGAAAGAATCTCCAGCATTTCATCATTGGACAGGAAAAAAAACCTGAAACAAATTGACAATAATTGTCATTTTACTTTGCTGCATTAGTCCTTTTATGCTCCTTAGAAAATCCTTATTCGTCCTACTTTAGTAACAAACCAATTTAACATTTTTAAACGGCTAGGAATGTATTTATCCGTATCTTACTATGCCATTATTTTGATACTAATTATATGAGTGAAGTTGTTTCTGAAAACAAACTTGTCTAAAAACACTTTAAATATTACCGTGGGAAAAACAATCTTTTCTTTTCGAGGTATGCATTCAATCCTTTCATAATGTTTTCAAGAAGGTTGTGAGATTCTTGGAGTTTGTCAAACAAGCTCGGAAAAGAAGTTGCGGACAGAACCTATGCAAAAAAAATAAATAACACAGGTACAGTATTTTGCAGTGTTCATGAGTAGCACATCCATTGGAATGTTTCTCTACCTTTGGGTCCTTGACACAGTGTTTCATAATATCCTTCCAGCCCTTGTGTGCAATCTGGAAGAGACGACCCTCCTCCGGCATCTGCTTCATTATATCTTCTGAGCTGAAGATGGGCTCCAGGTAAAGCCATTGGTGTTGCACTTTCAGCCACTCATCTATAATATCTTGGATACAGATCAAACGTTCTTCCCAGACCTGATGTAAAAAGCTAAATTAGCTGTGTTTAACAGTGTATTTCTAAGGGATACAAAGTTACTGGCTAAGACAAAATGAAAGAAATTTAAACCATTCCCTCAGTAGACTGGATTTGACTTCGGTGTATGTACACACACTGAAGTGAACACACATTTCTGGAGCAGTCGCACCCAGGGATCAAATCAGGTTCAGTGTCTTGATCAAAGACACTTCAGTTTTTAGGATTAGAACCTGCAAGAACCTGAAAGAGGCGGTTGTGGTCTAGTGGTAAGGAATTGTACTTGTGTCTAAGTCAGGAATGGGCAAACTACGGCCTGGGGGCCACATGGGGCCCGTGAAATGTTTTGATCCGGCACGCTGAGCTTGTAAAAAATTAAATCAAAATCATATATTTTTTTCAATGTTAATCCATTATGAAGGTTTTTTTGCTTTCTTTTTTAACACACTTTTAAAAGCAGAACCCTATACACAAAATGTACGTAAAATAAATGTACAAGCATATTTCTAACATTTATTTTTATACTGTCCTCACAAAACCATAAAGGATCGCGCATGGGATCGAGGGAGGGGTCCGGTAGAGCAATCGCTCAAACGGGTTGATTTTGGGGCAAAATGATCATTGATGGCCAGGAACGCAGTATGTGCCATTGTCCCCAATCCCCGGGCCGCAGACCAGCACTGGTCATTTTGTTTTTTAATTATTTTCGTTCGCAATCTTCACATTATCGTTAGACAGCACGTTAAAGGGGGCACTTTCGTTCCAAATCGGACATATCTCAAATCTCCTTGCACGTGCTCTTGTAGCAATTATTATTATTATACATACCATAGTAATGGCAAAACTATGCGTGTCATCTGTCAGTGAAAATTATGAAGATTTGAATGCCTTAGATGACAGGTTCAGGGCCTTACCTCTAGGCCACCACAACCACAAAAAGTATCAAATAGATTTATATTTCAATTGTGTTTTGTGTTGTTTATCTATCAATAACATGTACGTTTTATTTTACCTAAGCGGCATTTCTGGATTTGCAGATATTTGAAAAAGAGAATCTAACCTTGATTTCTGCCTCAAAAGGCTTGATGAACACAGAACCTCTCATTGATTGAGTTTTTACTATCTGGTCCTCCAGCAAGGTCTGAATCTCATCCACAGCCAATAGGATGGATACATCAGTGTCTCTGTATGTGTGATGATGGAAAAAAACAGTGTCCCAGACCTTCACCATATTCTGCAATGACCTCTCCAAATTAAATTCCTAAATGTTCAGAATAAAAAAACAAACAAACGTGTCACAGTGCAACATTAGTTCAACGTTGAAAAACAGGCAGGGCAAATTTGCAGGAATGTTACTTTGCTGGCTGCCGTACTGATGCTTTCAAAATGTTCCATGTGGGCAGTCAGGTTGAGCTTCAGAATACTCCTGAGAGTGGTGCCAGAGTCGGGCGTTAGGTTGCATCCGGCAACTTCCGAGATCTGTTTCCAGTGTCGAGGTCTGATGCCAGGATTACACAAAGTGGACACCATCGGAATATGCTCCTGTTTTACACAGGGATTGGAAACGTTTACTTAACATTTTCATTATAAAACCAGTTCAAATACGTGTGTGTCTCTTCTATGGTATAATAAAGACTTTCCATATTAATTTGGAGTAACATCAGGAAAAGTACATTTGAAAGATGTGTTTGATACAATACCTTGAACTCATTTACTTGGTGAATGACACTGGAAATAATATTCAAAGCACTATAATATTTCTCCTCATCAGGTTTGCGCTTCTGGATAATCAATCCAGATATATTCTCTTTATTTGGCTCTGACTTTTTGTGTTGCTGCTGGAAGAACTTCTGCATCTTGTAAATCTCTCTAAGGTGTTCTTCAACCTCCTGGCCAATAATCTCACCGTTAATATCCAAGAAAGACCCATCCATCCATCTAAAACCCAATAAAAAGCAAGTTGAGATATACGATTCCTAATAAGTGAAGCATCTTGACCCAAGATAGAAATCGGCTCAGATTCCAGAGTACTGTGTGGCTGAGTAGGCTAAATAAGAGAACATGCATAAAAGGAGAAATTTCAGTAAAATACAGTACTATACGTGGCTCAGGCTAGTTCTCTCGAAGAGAACCAGTATTCTTTATGCATGGTCTTGTGGAAAGTATGCTAGAAGTATCATTTTGACAACGTATATCGAGGTTATGGTGCATCTTAACCAATCGCCATTACATCATATACTGGTGTTAGTATATCAACGTGGAATTGCACTGTTTACATTGACATGTTGTTATCGTGCATGGCTCTTTAGGAGAGTATAACGCCGTTTAATGTATAATGTCCGTTTTATGTCAGTTTTTCAATTGATCAAAAAAGCGGGGACTTTTTTGATCAACTGCTTGTTATATCATCAGGTTTATTTTTATATGAAAATGTTTAGTTACTGAGTCTGCTTATTTATGAATGTCAATGCTTCACATTTTTTCCTGTCAGCTAATTTCTTCTCAACGTCTTCTCAAAGCACCAAAATAGGTATTGTCATTCATTGACAACTAGATCTATCTCTCTTAAAAAATTGACATTTCAGTGTCTATCTGAGCTATCATGTCTGCAAGTTATGTGTGCTGTTACTTCCATGTAAGGGCCACATCAATGGCTTTTTCAGATTTGTATCACTATCAGAACTGCCTTAAACCCCCCGTATACAGCCACGATCACATTTTAGACAGCCTTTCAAATACTGTTCCTAAAAAAATACACAGGAGATCAGTCAATCTACTAAAACATGCCGTTCCAATGATGAGTTTGCAAAAGCGGAGGATCAACGAATGACGATAAAACCATACTCCAAATTATCATGGTTATATTTCACAAGAATTATTAAAGTACTTGTTAAAATCAGTGTGTGAAATCAGAGAAACATGACAGTTCAAACCTTTTTCTGGCCTGCTGCCATTTAAAAACAGAGGTGAAGAGCTTCTGATAGGGCTCAAGAGTTTTTACGATCACCTCTACTTCTGGGTACGAAGTTTGGTTTATGTTGTAGAGATTTTCTTCCTTGTTGATGAATAGAATGGATTCCTCTATGGCCTGAATTGTTTTGTGAAAGGTCCTCAAATCAGTAACATACTAGAAAAGAAAAAGAAAATATATATGAAACAAGGCTTTTTAAAAGTCAAAAGTATTCCCACTTTCAATACAATAAAAAATTCTATTAAAAAACCTGTTGCATCATGTCAATTTCAGAGTAATCTGCCAGTTCTTCAACACTGTGGCCTAGTTTCTCAAGTTCTACCGAGACCCTCTTTCTCTGATCATCAAGTTCCTGCTTAGCTTTCAGTATCGCCTCCTTTATTACCTTGAATAACGCAATTAAACACACACACGCACACAAAACGCATGTGTCAATTACTCAAATTTGTATTCATTTACATGTATTGTTTTTTATCAAAGCCTCACCTCATCACTTTGAACAAATGCTTTATGTATTTTTTGTGGCCAGAGGAGTACAGTGGAGTTCAAATCAAGGTCGTTTGGATTAAAAGAATGGACTTTGCACAAATAAAACATCCTTTTTTTTGTCTCCTAAAAGGTGAAACATTTTAGACAACACAGATCACTGTAATGTATAACTAACAATTTCCAAATCAGATTGAAAAGAAAAGATCTTACCACTATCTTATCAATGAGCTCCTCCATTTGTATATTTTTCACATGGCTAATGAAAGCACACATTTCAAAAATGTCCTCTGAACTGACAGGGACCTTCAAAACCTTTTCTTGAATGGCCTCAAATTCTTTACAGATCCTGAAAAGATTAAGTCCTAGTATTTTGCTACGCTTTTGAAGACAGCAGAATTGAAATAATCTACTCATTTAACACGTTAATTAACACATTGAAAATACATTGGGGCTTACTGTAGACAGAATTGACGATATGAGATGACAAGTTTTCCCAAAATCATTTTGGAAAGAGATTTAGCTTTTTTCACAAGACCATGGTTGAGTTCCTCACAATTAAGCTGTACCATGTCAAAACAAATTAAAGAAGGGAGAGCAGATATTTCCAGTGACAGTGACTGAAAACGTTCCAATTGCTGGAAATACACAACAGAAATTAAATCAGTACAGTACATGTTTAAAAATATAAAATGCCAATAAAATATAAGCAAACCTTGGTTTGTTCATCAAACGAATGCTCTTCTTTAATAAATGTTTCCACTTGAGCTTGTGAGGTTCCATTAACTAACCAATCATAATTGTGAACTAATAAAATAACAATTAAGATGAAAAAGTTATTAAAGAGCCAGTGGGAAGATTAAAACAGGCTGAAAAAAAATACATAGTGGCCATTTACCTTGGATAATCCAAACTAAACAATATAGTGCGGTTTGAGTGATATTCCTATACTCGTCTTATAATTTTCCTAAATTCATACAAATGATTTGAAGATTTGTAAACTATATAAACAGGTTAGCATATGTAAATTAATTCAGATCAAATAAGTCTTCTCATTGGCCTGTAGTAAAACGCAGAAGCAAATTGGATCACTATGGTCTACAGTATGACACAACATTGAATGCAATTACATATAGAGATGTGCATTTATATAGGAAAAAAAACTTTTAGCAAAACAAACCATTCTGTTAAATGTATTATTCAGAATTATTCAGAAGATACCATAGTTCTGGAAGTGTCTTGTTGGTCCATCCAAATTTTGTTTCAAAGCCTTTTTCAAAGTGGCTTTTGCCCACATTTGAATGTCATCTGGAAGCGTGGCATCTATTACAGAATTGTTGGTCTCTGCTAGCCATGACTGGACAGTCTGCACTTTCTGTAGAGCAAATGTTTTATATCTGACTGAGGCCAAGTTTTCATTTTATTTACATTTATTTTGGTCTTCTTTAAAAAGATGTTTCTCAACCTGCATGGTATTGCTGATCCGATTTAGCATTTCTATCACGGCATCTTCCAGATCATGGATGCTTGGATAAAAATCCATCTTTTCATCGTCAAATATCAAATCAATTCTCAACAAGGGGAGAGTGTTGAAGTTCAAGGGCTCAAACAGGCTGATGAATGCCTTCACACTCTTCTCCACAAGAGCCTTTAGCTAGATTTAAAAACAATACAAAAATGTCCACAATATTTAGCTATTACATCCAAGAAAACAGAAGTTTCATATTAATTTTAACTTAATATTTTCATATTGTTACTGTCTCAAAAGAATGAACAATCCAAAACAATATGCCTGTAATCACCTGATTGGATATTAGAGTTGAAGCACAGTTGTAAAAAGAGACAAGTTTTTTCCCTTTGATATTCTTCAGAATGTCTTTGCTGGTAAGCAGGTGGATGATTTTGGGAAACCAGGCTTTCATCAGTTTCTCCTTTGTTTTCTCGCATTCCACAATAACCCTGCATTTTAGAGACTCACAGTCTACTGGTCCTGTCAACCTTTTAAAAATTCCAGAATAAGAATAAATTAGAATAAAAATACATGACACCTCAAAAATGTTCTTGATGAGACAAATCCGAGGCAAGAGAAATAGGCTGAACAGGTTAAACACTTGTGAGAGGAGTTAATGAATATAGTAAACAAACAGATTACAGTTGACTACAGTGGAAGACAGGAACTAGTGACAGGACAGATGATAGAGTGAACAAGAATATTGTGAAGTCGGCAGTCTATTGTGCAGTCTTACATGAAAGATTCCAATCAACTAAACAGTATTATAGATAGCCAAGTTTTCAATTAGCTTTTTTTTTTTTTTTTTTTTACAAAGAAAGGAAACTCAAGCTGCTGAAGACTGGTGCAGTTGGACTTCTGGTTCTGATAATTGTATTTTGAATTGAACTTTTTCAACTTGGGTTTAATAGACTCTGTCACAACTTCCATCTTTCTCTCCCCAGCCTTGGAGAAATGTATCAGTAGAAATCTTCTTATCTCCTCCAACCTAACAACTGCAGCTTAGTCAGAACCTCATCTCACAGACAATTGCTGTAAATTCACTGTACAAGAAAAACTGCACAGAGACATATAAAGATGCGGATCGTGTGGAGAAGAGAAAAAACAAAATCTAGTTTGTTTTAGAATTGTCGCCATGTGTCTTGGGATGTTTAGTGATTGGGTAGTTTTTGATTGAGGGATGTTTAGAATAGTGAGCCATGAAATGAGACCTGAGAATTGTAAAGTAGTGTGAGTGAGAAGAGTGAGATTGTCAACATGGCAAACCATATTGAAATTGTGCTCTGTATTTCACCCATCCAGTGAAGTGCACATACACACAGAGGTGTAAACAGCCTTAAGTCAAGGATCAGTCTCTTGCCCAGGGACACTTAGTTGCAGTAAGAGGGATTCGATCCTGTAACCTTTGGGACACCTACCACTGAACCTAAGGATAACCATGATTGGTCTTACCAGCTGAGCTATTGATTGTTAATTGACGTGAGAATTAACAATACTGTCTCCTCCTCAAAGCTCACGGGGAAGTGCAGGAGGCTGGAAGCCTAGTTTGCTGGCTGATGAGACCTTTTGCAATTATATTTCTGGGAACATCAAATTATTTTTGGAGACCAATAAATCTGAGTCAGTATCACCAACACTTCTATGGGAAACGTTTAAAGCTTTTATCCGAGGAAGAATTATATTCATTACCGCACATAGATCAAAAATGTATAGAATAAAGCAGCTGGATCTTCTCACCAAAATTCTAGAAGTTGATAGGTCAAATGCTCAGTCGCCAGACCCAGCTCTCAGAGAACAACGAGTACAACTACAAAGTATGACAACATTTGACAAGTACGAGTATGATTAATTGACAACTAATAGTGCTGAATTACAATTAAAGAAAAAAAGAGCAACCTACTATGAACATGGTGACAGAGCCGGTCGACTCTTAGCTTCTCAACTCCGACATCAAACCGCCTCACGAACAATCATACAAATATTATACTCCTCCATTAAAAATATTACAGGCCCAGTTAAAATAAATTTGGAATTTTCTTCTTTCCACTCTAATCTGTACAGGTCAGAAACGCAGGCAGATGTCGTCAACATTCCAGTCTTTCCTGTCCCAACTAGAGATACCCAAGATCAGTCCAGAGGCCTCTATCAACTTTAGCCTGGAGGAAATAACATCCTGTATATCACTGCTGAAAAACAACAAATCCCCTGGCAATGATGGCTTTCCTTCAGAGTTTTTCAAAAAGTTTGCCAAGCAAATTGCTCCTCTGCTTTTAGAAATGTATAACCACTCCATAGAACAAGGTTTTCTATCACCATCTCTAAACCAGGCCCTTATTTCCCTAATTTAAAAAAAGGAGAAATACCCTTGACTCTGTGGAAGCTACAGACCAGTCAGCTTAAATAACAAAGATGTCAAGCTGCTAGCTAAAGTACTGGCTAAACAATTAGAGGCTCACCTCCCGTCAGTTATATCTGACGATCAAACTGGCTTCATAATGGGTCGCCAACTGCCATCTAATATACGAAGACTTTTAAATGTAATCTTCACTCCATCACAGTCTTCAAAGGCAGAAATGGTCATCTCTCTTGATGCGGAGAAGGCTTTTGTGTGGCCTTCTCTGAAGTGGAGTGGGATTACCTGTTCATGGTTTTACAGAAATTTGGTTTTGGCTCCAAGTTCATTTCATGGATTCGCTTGCTGTAGTCCACTCCCAGTGCTTGTGTGAAAACAAACACTGAGATCTCACCCTATTTCCCACTATCGCGCGGCACCCGTCAAGGCTGTCCGCTCTCACCTTTTCTTTTTGCTCTTTGTTAGAGTTATTGTGATACTCTGTATTTTATGTTGAAAGTTGATTGAATATTAATTCAGAATTCTTTCCCAAGCATGGAACTGTTAATTGTTTACACAACCTCCGATTTATTGCCCTTCTCACGCATGCTAAACTAATCACAGCTTGTGACCAATACATCAGTTTTTGCGAGGACATGTGTGTACAATCAAAAACTGTACGCACATTCAATAACACCAAACCATGGTTCACACCGAAGTTAAAGAAGCTACGTCAGGCCAAGGAAGAAGCCTTCAGAAGTAAAGACCGGTTTCTGTACAGGCAGGCCAAAAACAGGCTGACAAAGGAGATCAAAGCAGCTAAAAAGAGTTATGGGAAGAAGCTGCAGGAGAACTTAACAGCGAACGATCCTGCGTCAGTCTGGAGAGGATGTGGAGATAAAACCATCTCCACATCCTGAGCCCAGCAAACGCCTGGCAGACGACCTAAATAGCTTCTTCTGCCGGTTTGAAAAGAACCAGTTCACACCTTCCAGCCACACAATAGACTCACCTACAACTCCCAACATTCACACCCTCCAATCATCAGACCCCCGACCTTCACTGAAGATCTGTGAAGATGATGTCGGCCAGCTCCTCCAAAGGCAGAACACCAAAAAGGCTCCAGGACCTGACCGTGTGTCCCCAACCTGCCTCAGAGTCTGTGCTGACCAGCTGGCACCGATATTCACGAAGATCTTCAATCACTCTCTGCAGCTGTCTACAGTGCCCAACTGCTTCAGACAGTCCACCATCGTGCCCCTCCCGAAGAAGTCTACCATCACCAGCCTGAACGACTACAGACCTGTCGCCTTGACGTCTGTGGTCATGAAGACATTTGAGAGGCTGGTGATGAGGCATCTGAAGGACATCACAGACCCCCTTCTGGACCCTCTGCAGTTTGCATACAGGAAAAACAGGTCGGCTGATGATGCAGTAAACCTGGGACTGCATCATATCCTGCAGCACCTGGATCTCCCTGGCTCTTATGCCAGGATCCTGTTTGTGGACTTCAGCTCGGCCTTCAACACCATCACCCCTGAAATACTCCACCATAAACTCATTCAGCTCACCGTTCCTGATGCCACGTGCCAGTGGATTATGAGCTTCCTGACCGACAGGAAGCAGCAGGTGCGGCTGGGCAGCATCACATCTGGCAGCCGCTCCATCAGCACCGGCGCACCACAGGGGTGTGTTCTCTCCCCACTGCTCTTCTCCCTCTACATCAACGACTGCATCTCAGGGAACCCGTCTGTGAAGCTACTAAAGTATGCGGACGACATGACCGTCATTGGACTGATCCAGGACGATGATGAGGCCGCATACAGGCAGGACGGTCCAGTGGTGCAGTCAGAACCAGCTGGAGCTCAACACGCTCAAGACTGTGGAGATGACAGTGGACTTTCGGAAGAACCGCCCGCCCCCCCACCCTAACACTATCAACAACAACAACGCAGTGTCTACTGTGGACACATTCAGGTTCCTGGGATCCACAATATCACGGGACCTGAAGTGGTCTGCCCACATAGACACTGTCCGCAAGAAGGCTCACCAGAGGCTTTACCTACTCAGACAGCTCAGGAAGTTCAACCTGCCCCAAGAGCTGCTGATCATCTTCTACACGGCCATCATCCAGTCTGTCGCAGAGAGGATCATTGGGACTGAACTTCCATCGATCGAGCACCTGTACCGGACCAGACTCAGGAAAAGAGCCGCCAGCATCACCGTTGACCCCACACACCCCGCCCACAGACTGTTTAAACTCCTCCCATCTGGCAGGCGTCACAGAGCCATAAGCACCAGAACCACCAGACACAGAGTCAGCTTCTTCCCTCAGGCCGTGTTTGAGCTGAAT
>MU204308.1:38027-57250 GCA_017309775.1 Paedocypris sp. Pulau Singkep | reverse complement strand
TCTACAGGACACAGCCTGAAACATGTGCAATAACTGCTAATGTGCAATAACGTTATTTTTGTTTCCTTTATTTCATGCCATTGTTTTTATTTTCCCTTTTCTTGTTTCTTTCCTTTTATTTTTATTTATATATTTATGTTTATATTTTCGAAAGAGGGGTAAAGACGGAGTCAGTCAAACTCAATTCCCTGTTGTCATCGCAACTTGGCCAATAAAGTTTTCTGATTCTGATTTCTGATTTCTGACCAGTTAAAGGTAAACGCCCAGCTACGAGAACATCCTGACTGAGGATTCACGACAACTGTCCAGCCAATTGGGTCACGGGAACATCCTGTTGAGGAACTATAGTGTGAAACTTCTTTGTTGTGAACTGTATAAATAAAGCTCAAGTGAGGCGAACGTGGAGACAGACGGTCGGTGCAGACTGCGACGGCTGCTCCCACGGCAAGCTAAACATCTGAATGACTTGTCCTGTCTTTTTATCCTTAAATTGTTTCGTCCGCTGAAGAACTGAGTCTTTGGGTCCTTGGATCCAACACTCTTGCCATAGAACCTCTCTCAATAGCCCTGAAAACATCATCTGCCTTCGCAGGCATTCGCAGAGGCAAGGAACATCGCGTTTCATTGTACGCAGACGACCTCCTGCTTTACGTTTCAGACCCACTTAACTGCATCGAGAATATTATGCAATTATTAAATACATTTAGTTCAATCTCTGGATACAAGACCAACTTTGCTAAAAGCGAGTGCTTTCCCATAAACGAATTAGCTAAACAAATACCAGTGGATGCTCTTCCTTTTCATTTGGCAAATAAAAGTTTTCGATATTTGGGTGTTTAGATCTCACGGTCACTCAAATCACTGCACTACGAGAATTTTGTCAAACTGGTTGACCGCATTAGACCAACAGCGCTGGAACAATCTCTTGTTATCATTAGTGGGTAGAATTGAGTCGATCAAAATGAACATCTTGCCACGAATATTGTTTCTTTTTCAGACAATCCCCACCTTTCTCCCCAAATCTTTTTTAGAACTCTTGACTCCTTCCTAGCTTCATTAACCCCAGCGAATACTTAAGTCAGTTCTTCAAAGAACCAAACAAGAGGGGGGTCTAGGTCTCCCAAATTTTCTTTTTTACTATTGGGCGGCCTCTTCCTCTTCCGGCTGTCGACACGAGCAGACGTGTCTTTCGCTCTCTCCGGCTCTGCTACCTTTTGCTCAAGGCTATTGTCTTTTTTTCCGAAGCTCTGCTGGTTTTGCTTTCAAAGGAATATGAAGTTTTTTAATCGGTCACTGAGCGCTTTTGGCTTTATGTTTTCCCCAAAGAAGGAACCTCACGGGGAAGCGACCTGACCTCACGGGACACTCGCTGCTGGGTGCGTCCGAGACTCAGCGCTCGAGCTGCCTGGAATCGTTGTCCTTTGAGGACGTGGAAGATCAATTTATGTTTTGGCTTTTCACCGGACTGATACAGATTGGCGGAGGTATCACTCTGGTGTATTAGAAGATTGGGAAAAGCCATGGGAGGCATCATTGGCTGCCCGGCCGAACATAGATCTAAAGAAGACCCTGGAGGTGCTGATTGTGCGGACATCGGGATGACATCAGCGGTTTGGCTCGGTTCGATGGACTAAATAGTAACATCTTAGCCACGCCGAGGAAGGACGGAGATGAACGGACAACATCAGGAAGCAGAGTGAGCGTCTGCTGGCTCTGACGGTTGGACTTTTCTGCAGGACTACAGGAGATGTCCACACTTCTCCACACTGTCAGGAGTGATTGCCCTCGGTGACTGTCATGATTGATTATGATTCTGAAATTAACCCATGAATCTGAAATTGTCTTTATTGGCTTTGAATTGTCTGTAATCCACCCCCCACACCCACCCCAACCGTGGCTGGAGAACGCAGGATCAGCTCGGGCTTCTCTTCCAAGGCCATCATCCTGACCGTCTGTTATGTCTGTTGGGAGACTGACTACAACATTTGACAAATACTGATAAGTGCACTCACTCTCAACATTGTCTTTTGTCAAATTCCTCGCGTGTCTCAAGAAAAAAGTTTCCAGCGCACGTGACCTGTGCGTAACGTAGTCAAATGTAACCTTGTATGTCTGCAACTGTTTGTCTGGAATGCTCTGCTCTCGCTGTTTTCTTTCAATAAGATAGTGGCGGCGCGCTGAATGTGCTGCGGCCCTCTCTCGTAATTTCATTACAATGTTGTACCCCAATGCTGTAATGACAATAAACTACTACTACTACTATCCAGAAGATACACATGTGGTGTAACGCTCCTGAAACCAGCTGCTGTGTGATGGAGGCTGACTCTTGTATACCATCTTCATCGCTACCTGCTCTAGTTCTTGATGGTAGTTTACAAAACCTCACCTGTGTTCCACCTCTCAAATTGTGATTGCATAGCTTAAAATTTGGAAACAATTTCGTTGCCACTTCGGGTTAAAAACATCAAGTCTGATGCCTATCAGCCGTAACCACCTTTTTGCTCCTGCAGCTTTGGAACACACCTACATGCAGCTAAAAGAAAAGGGACTAGTGAGGTTCCAGGACTTATTTCTGGAATGTACATTTGGTTCATTCAATGATTTGCAAAGTATATTCAATATCCCCAAATCAAATCTGTTTCGCAGATTTAATTCAACTACGGGATTTGAACTACTTCGTTCAACTACGAGATTTAGCTAAAAAACACTTTAAAACTTTCCCCCAGCAGCCAGAATATAACCTAATTGACAACATTATGGCCCTCCCAAAGTCATCCAATCAAGTCTCCTCATTATTTGGCCTCGTGCGCTTTTCAAACCTCTTTCTACACTCGGGCAAACTTGGGAGGGGGAGATGGGTCTGGCAATTGACGAAGAGCTGTGGAATAACATTTAAGCTAAAACTAATTCCATCTGTGTCTGTGCTCGATTGTACCTTATTCAACTCAAAGTTCAACTCAAGTCCATTATACAAAGGCCAAACTTAAGAAACTGTCGTTAGTAGATAATGACCGATGCAACAGATGTGCGTTGTCTCAGGCTGACCATATTCACACATTTTACACCTGTCCTAAACTGGTTTCATTTTGGACCTCCTTTGATACTTTGTCGAAAGTTTTCAATGTTGCGGTGGAGCCATGTCCGATGATAGCAATCTTTGGTGTGCCTCCTGTGGAAGGCTTGTACAACAAACATCACTGTAGAATTATATCTTTTGCATCACTGGTAGCAAGAAGACGAATCTTGATCTGGATAAAGAATTTGATGTCTTTCCTGTATTTGGAGAAAATCATATACTCCGCTAGAGACTCTAATCTGTTTGAAAAAGTTTGGAACCCATTACTTACTTTTACTAAGCATGTAATCTTTTGTGATGACTGATGGTTCTTTTATACTTGCCTTATACTTGCTTTCTTTTATACTTGCTTATACTTAAGGCATGTAATGTTTCTTCTACATGTGTACATTTACTATTGCCCAATAAAAATTGTGGGGGGGGGGGCACTCAATAAAGTAAAACAGACTCTCAAAAAAAAAAACAATCTTCAGTCTAAAGCCGTCTGGGGCGAGGCTGCAGGAAGGCCCTCACAACCATACAGTGCAACAGGTTCAAGCCATGGTTCAAACAGGTTCAACCGGTTCAAGCCTCAAGCCATCAGACTGCTGAATACTGCTCGAAGTATTCTATTCTATAGAATATAGGGAGTATTCTATTCTCCATATCCCTAACCCTGACTCCGTATACAGAACTGTATACAGAACCTACAATTAACACATACAGTATATCCACATGCATTATCTGGCCATTTTTCAATCATTCAGTTCCATTGTTTTTTTTTGTTACAGTGGGACCAGGAAAAGCTATAAGACTCCTTGTCATCGAGTGACGCTGTAGAAGGACAAAGACTCCTACATCTTAATGGACTTCATTCCACTTCCACTCTATTTGCTCTTTAGTTGGTGTGCGTCTTGCCAGTGTCTGTCCTGTCTCTTGTCACTTTACCCTATTTATTATTGTGTTATACAGCATTTGTGTGCGTTTTCGGGCAAATTATTCTATATATACTTTATTATAAAGTATTGTAGTGATTTCGTGGGTTGGCGTTGGCGTTCCTGAAGAGCGCTGATGCCCTGTAGATACTCGTGCCCCAATACACCGCACGACCCCAAGTATCCACTGTTATCACACACAGATACAGCATCTTGGTTGAGGTGGTGGTCTTTATTAAAAGCACACACTCTACCACACACTCAGCACCAATGGTAGGTATTACAGTTTACACTAAACCGTTATAACAATTGACAAACATGACCGCCACATTACACACAGTACACTCATACAAAAAGATTGACATAAATTAAACATTTACACACGAAAAACAACACTTTGACACACAAATTAAACAGAAACCGCAATGCTTTGTGGGAAAACATTGGGCCAACCCCCTGCTGTGGCTCCACCCCCCCTGCTGGGTTTTCACACCTCTTGGGGGAAACAACTCCAGCGCAGCACACAGCAGCGGATCGCCACAGTATTTTTCATAATTAGTTGTCACACAATTAGAGAGTCGCATTGCGTGCTTCCTCATTTATTTCTGAAGCACAATTAATAAGGAATGAACTACAATAAAGTTACATACCTGCATTGTGAGAGGTCTGTTAGAAGCAGGTGAGTGAAAGTGCTGTAGCCAATTTCAAGGACTCTTCTCATGACCGGATGCAATATGTGTAGATTTCTTTTAATATTGTCTCGACTGTGCAAAACACTGTCATGCCATGGGTGGGGGAAATCTAGAATTCTGGGCAAGAAGAAGCACAAAGATAACAGGTTTGCAGAATGTTTGTCAACAAACAACCACAAAAATGAATGCTATTTCACTGCTTTATTGTTTTAACCTAAACAACCTTAAACCTTAATCTAAGCCATTTAAATGAATAAAATTTATTACCAAAATCTTGAAATGTTTTATTTGAAAAATGTATTTACTTAGTTGATGTGCTTTTCTCAGCAACAATTTCTTCTGTATCTGCGAAATCTGGATCTACCAGGACAGTGTTAACTACGAAAAGCAAAATTATAACATGAAAATGAGTAGCATAATATAAACACACAAATCTCACAGTAAGTAAAGTGAAGTAATTTTGTCAACAGAACGTATTACACCTCATGAATTAAGCGTCAAAATTGTAGTTTTCTGTTTTAATGATGCTGTTCTTTATGCCAAGCAAACTGACCTCTATGGTTGATTGTGACTGTGTAGAAATTATCTTTGACCTCTTTGCATATCTGCTCAAGCAGTTCTCTCCTTCCCTGATGGAACTGAAGAGGTACACGAGTCACCATGCCATTCAGCCACTGTTGTTGAAAGGGCACGACGAGACTTTGTTCAACACATTTCTTTAAAAAGATGTAGTTTAGCTAAAAGAAATAAACAATCAAAATAAGTTGCAAACTAAAACAGACCCAAGATTTTGTAGGAAATATCAGATAAAATCTCAAATAAAAGCAAAAGTTTATACTGTACCTTCTTTTTTTGCTGTTCACTGATCATCTATGTAGAAAGCCAAAACAAAACTGTAAAAATGTGGTCTCACCAAAAGACATCTTTCATAAAATATGTATCAAAATCGACCACCAAACTAAACACGTTTAATTAAATGGTTTCGTACAATTGATGGAAGAGCGGGTGAAGGTGGTGAAAAAGTTCTTGGTCCTCCATCATTAGCCCTAACGAAAGCTTGCACTGCCCTGTCAACTCTAACAATAAAATATAAATCAGTCAAACTCCAAAAAAAAAGAAAAGAAATTATATTGTATCAGAATCTCAGCAGACAAGTGTTATATAAACAATCATAAGTTTGTGTCTTTTGCAGATCCCAACACCCAATAAACTCAATGACCAACAAAACAATAATTGGAATTGCACCACACAAAAAAAACATTTTAAGCAAGGCAATATGATTTGATTGTTTTTAAAACTTCTATTTAAAAAAATGCATTTAATTTGACAAGCTACGAGATAACACAAGTAAGATTCACACTTACATGACATTTTGAATCTCTTCCGTATGATGTCTGTTTCTCTGATATTTTATGAATTTTCTCCTCAATAATTCGCTCTCCAAAATTCCTGATGCTTTACTCAGTGATGGTGAGTTTGGATTAGGAGACAGATTATACTTCTTTGTTCTGTCCACAGACTATTTGTCAGAGCATCCAACAAATGAAATAATGTTAATTCACTAAAATATCAAACAAAATATAACATTGAAATCTGGTAACATAACATTCAAATGTGACATAAACCCATTGTTTAAACCTATAACATATAAGACACCATAAAATACTGCAGCAGTCCGGCATCTTTTCACTCGCACTGGGACTTTTACTGAAGACTTAAAGCCTTCTCTCTGAGGTGAAGGTGAGTAAAATATAGAAATAAAATCTTTTTCAGGCTGAGAGGTAGTTATATACGACCAGTGAGTGGGGGCTATTACTGAAAATTGTGAGTTTGAAACTGCTATAATTCGCTATAAAACAGTCAATGTTAAGGCTCTTGTTTTGTGCGCTTTGAGACCGTTAAAACTGTGAAAAGCGCCCTACAAATACTCATTATTATTATTATTATTATTATATTATAAAAGGCTAATGTTAGCTTAGCTAACGTAAAATTTCGCTAAATGACTGACATTTTAATGGTTACTATTTGTTTGAATGTGTGTGTATTGTCTTTTCAGAGGTTTAAAGCAGTTGCTTAGCTAGAGCTACCGTATATCTGTACTACAGATTCTGTAATGATAACATGATTAAGGCAAAGCAACGTAACCTAAGTTTAGGCGGCAATAAGAAGTCATTTATCACCAGCTAGCTATTGCGGGGTAAAAGCATTACGGACCCGATAACTGGAGAAAAAAATATTCTACTCTAACTCGCTACTGTTTACTCTAATAGGAAGATGATGTTGATTTAGCAAGAGAGTGTGTTCTTAAGTAGTTCTGTTGATGTTATTTTTTCAAAGGTTTTTTGTCTGTTTGTGCGTGTAAATATCTGGGAAAGAAAAGTTTCTTGAACGTTCACTCGTAAAGGTACACGAGTAAAGGAACGTTCACCACGTAAAGGTATTTAAAAATAGATTAACCCCAACCAAGTTCCAACACCAACGTGACAACAAGAAAAGTACTAATCATGTTAAAAGTAATATTACAGTTTTTCTCAAATGCTAAAACACAAAAGCCAATCCCCTAAACCAAATGACCAGTCATCTAAACACATTTACCAAATCTAACCATCATTCTCCAATACCATAAACATTTCACACGAAGACACAATTCACAAAACACAATTTCTGTTCTCATAACAATAAACACATTTGTCCTTGCTAAAACATAAGTTGCAAAAGAACTCTGCTCATATTCTCAAATGAAAGCTCATGTGATGCAAAATGCTTGACACACCCGGCGTCATTCACTACACACAACAACTCAAAATTGAAGATATTTCTTGCTAATGCTGTGACTACATGTATAAAAGCAAGTTCAGAGTGCAAAGTTTGCTGAAGATTCCAAACAAACACAATGGATGAAGGCAGAGTCAGGGGAAGAGGAATTCGAGTCGCAGGAGAGAGAAGAGCTGGTCATGGGGAACAGTAGGAGGCCAACAAGGAGAGGAGAGGAGAAGGTCCAAGAGGAAGAGCAAGTCAACCTCGCACTGCCATTATGGACGAGATGCGAGCAACATTGACCATGTCATTGTGCATGGCATGACAATAGCTGAACCTGAGTAGGTTCACTGTGGCCACCATTATCAGGGCATTCAGACAACACGACATGTATTGTATTCTATTGCTTTGTTTGTCACAATACAGTCTGTGAAAGTAGTCTATTGTTTCAAATCAGTTGTTACTGTAGTTGAAAGAATGCCACATACGTAGAGGTGAGAGGGTAGCCATATTTACAGCGGCACAAGAGATTTTGGTCACAAGAGATTTTTGGTTATTGTGGATATAGTTCGTGAGAACAACCTCATCAGACTCCTGGAGATCAGAGACAAAGCATTTTGCTCAAGGGGGCACAACAGAACCAGCTGTAGGGGGGGATTCCAACCTGCAACCTTTCGGCCACGAGTCCATGTCTCCTACCACTGGACCTGTCTGTCTGCCACCCTACTCCCTTTTCCTGAACCGTATAGAGGAGTTCGTCTCATTGTGGAGAGAGAAGGTGTATGACAGACAACCATACACTAGAGAGAACCTCCTAATGGCAATGGAGCTGGCCAGTGATGACATCCCAGTGGAGGCCTTCCACATATGGATTCGCCATTCCAGGCATTCCCACAGTACCTGGCAAAAAACAATAGCCTGCGATGTGGATGAGGTGATATGGATGAGGTGATGTGGCCCGGTGCAGTTCATCGGCATGATGCCACACAGTGATTGTGGTGTGTGTATGTGTGTTGCGTGAATAACATAAATAAAAGAACTTCACACCCGGATCATGTTTTCAAGAGTACTGTTGTGCGCATAAATTCTGTTTTTGCATTGAGTTTTTACAGTAGGGTACATGCAGTATTTTCTATATATACTCTCATGTCAAACTCAAAAATAGAAATGCCTAATCCTCTGCAGAAATCTAAATTTTCTAATTTTCCATTACTGCAAAATTTCTATTGCCGGTTGTGAAACAAGGAATTGTCACGTTTCACACTGACGGTGACGAGCGTGAGTGACGTAGACTCTTGACACAAAGGGTGACGGTGAAACAAGGGGGTTTAATGACGACAGACACAATCCAGGTACGAGGAGGGAAACAACGAAGAGACGGGAAGACGAGGCTCGAGAGTCTGAGATAACTTGCTGACTGGAACAGTCCTTGGAATGATGTCTCTATGAAGACTACAGGATCACTCGGATACAGGTAGGTCACGGAGGGTCTAGCAGTTCACACGAGGAAGTGTTGACGACAACAGACAAAGAGAGACACACTGAGGGGAACTAAATAGTACAGCTAATCAACGTATAACTCAAAACAGGTGTGCACGACAAACGAGACGATGAAACAAGGGGTGGAGTCCGGGTTAGCAGGGCAGACGGAGTGTGACATCACCCCCCCCCCCAAGGGGGGCGGGCTCCGAACGTCCCCTACCGTCCTGTCCTCGGACGGGGAAGACTGCCCTACATAGTCACACGACGACATCCGGAGGACGGCCGGGTGGGCCGCAGGCGAACATCAGAAGGCGTCCGGGTGGACCGCAGGTGGCCTCCGGAGGTCGTCCGGGTGTGCCGCAGGCGAACTCCGGGGTGCGGCACGGAGCCGCAGCGACGTCCGGTGAGCGGCGCAGAGCCGGTGACTGGAGACTCGGTGACTGGAGACTCGGTGACTGGAGACTCGGTGACTGGAGACTCGGTGACTGGAGACTGGAGGGCTCGGAGACTGGAGGGCTCGGAGACTAGAGACTTGGTTATTGTCTGGCGGTAACTCAGACAATAACCAAGGGAAAACACGAGGAGTAACCGGGGAAACATGGCTTCGACCGCGCAGGGAACGACCTCGCCGAGAGTCCGACGAACGCACGCGCCCAACATCTGACGCCGGTGACTGCAGCGACGTCCGGTGGAGCCGCAGCGACGTCCGGTGAGACTGGAGGGCTCGGAGGGCTCAGAGACTTGTGACTCGGAGGTCTCGGAGACTTGTGACTCGGAGGGCTCGGAGACTTGTGACTCGGAGGGCTCGGAGACTTGTGACTCGGAGGGCTCGGAGACTTGTGACTCGGAGGGCTCGGAGACTTGTGACTCGGAGGGCTCGGAGGCTTGAGGTGACTCGGAGGCTTGTGGTGACTCGGAGTCTTGAGGTGACTCTGAGGCTTGTGGTGACTCGGAGGCTTGTGGTGACTCTGAGGCTTGTGACTCGGGAGTTAGTGACCCGGAACAGAAAGTCTTTGGTGACCCGGAACGGGAAGGCTCAGGTGCCATGGAAAGGAACGAGCGGTACCCGATTGCGCAAAGAGCCGCGACGAGGAACCGGAGGCAACTGACCGCGAAGATGAGATACCCGAGGAACATGGACTTGGAAATCTCGGACGCGGAAAACTCGGACGCGGAACACGAGGGCTCTGAGGGCTCAGCTAACGAGGGCTCGACTAACGAGGGCTCGGATGACGAGGGCTCGGAGGGCTCGGATAACGAGGGCTCGGGTAAGGAGGGCTCGGATGACGAGGGCTCGGATGACGAGGGCTCGGAGGGCTCGGATAAGGAGGGCTCGGAGAGCTCGGACAAGGTTAACTCGGACTTGGATAACATGGACTCAAGAAATGCAAACCGGGAAAAATCAGGAAACCCAGATCCAGGAACTGTTACCGTGGTAGCAGTTCCTGGGAGACACGAGGGACTTGGACGAGGACGATAGGGTTCGAAACAAAGAACGTGCGGACAATGGATGGAACGAGGGGGACCGGAGAGCTAAGAACGGAAACGACAGAGAGCACAAGGACAACGAACGGTAATGAAATAGCCGATGCCTCCGTGACCGCCCGGTCCGGGAACCGGCACTAGACGGACACGGAGGCAGGTAATTCAAAAAGATATGGCGGTAACTCAGACAATAACCAAGGGAAAACACGAGGAGTAACCGGGGAAACATGGCTTCGACCGCGCAAGGAACGACCTCGCCGAGAGTCCGCCGAACGCACGCGCCCAACATCTGACGCACCAACACACCGCGCACACGGCACGCCAGTACGCCAAACACCCGGCGAACGCGCTCGACCCACTCCCGGCGAATGAACATGGCGGGCGTCCAGCAAATACATGCGCCCAACATCCGCCAACCCCGCACGCCGCGCACCTGCCGCGCACGCACGCCTATCACGCGGCGAACATGCACGACAAGCACACGGCGACCGAGATCAGCGAATGCCCGGCAAACGCCCGCCACACGCGCGCGCCGACCACTCGGAACATAAACCGAAACACACTCGGAAGCATTACTCACGGGTAACTCGGGATCAACAAACGCAGGATACGACGAGCTCGGCTTCAATACGGGGCTAAGTTCTGGGGAAGGAGTGGAGTGGAACCAATGTCTCTGGTCGGAGAGCCGCTGAAAAAGGTGAACTCCATTGGAGATGTCCCGTTGGTGTTCCGGTAAGTCTCCTCCACTCCATTGTACTTTGTCGGTCTGTTGTTCTGTCACGTTTCACACTGACGGTGACGAGCGTGAGTGACGTAGACTCTTGACACAAAGGGTGAAGGTGAAACAAGGGGGTTTAATGACAACAGACACAATCCAGGTATGAGGAGGGAAACAACGAAGAGACGAGGAGACGGGAAGACGAGGCTCGGGAAGGGACTCATGAATCTGAAGAGTCTGAGATAACGTGCTGACTGGAACAGTCCTTGGAATGATGTCTCTATGAAGACTACAGGATCACTCGGATACAGGTAGGTCACGGAGGGTCTAGCAGTTCACACGAGGAAGTGTTGATGACAACAGACAAAGGGAGACACACTGAGGGGAACTAAATAGTACAGCTAATCAACGTATAACTCAAAACAGGTGTGCACGACAAACAAGACGATGAAACAAGGGGTGGAGTCCGGGTTAGCAGGGCAGACTGAGTGTGACAGGAATCTTCTCACCAACCGAGAATTGTGTTTTCAGTTGTTTTGCTGCTGTGTGCAATGATGTGAATTGTGTCTACATTTTTGAAAGCTTCGAGCTGCTCTTTTGGTGCGAAGGTTTGAGTTTTGAAGTGAGAAGGTGTAGTTGTGTTCATGTAGCTTTAGAAGCGGGTGTTGTGTTTAGACATTGGGTAACATGCAGGGATCATTTGTGAAATGCGTTTTAACATTTGAGGAAAAACTGTAATGTGTTATTAACCTGTCAAGGTTCTCATTCAAAGAACAAGTACATTCTCTCCACAATATTTGACCATGACACAGCAAGAGTTTGCCTTTCATGTATTTAATGTGTTTTATATCAAATTTTATATCAAACTGTGCAGGTAGAAGACACAGACGTCGTCCAACGCGCTACAGAGGACAACGCGCTGTTGGAATTTATGTCATCCAGGGACTTCATGGCAGTGATAACCCAGAGGACATTGGCATTGTTCTTGAAGGCCAGACAATTCTACAAGATCTGGACAACGTTGCATTTGCTGCCGCCATGTTGTTTGGCCTGATGTCTGCTTTAAACTTGAAGTACCCTTCAGAGCTGAAGTATACATTTGAAGTTCTACAGAAAGTGATCATGGAGCTTGTGAGAAACATCCGCTCCAACAAAGCCCAAAGTAATCTGTCTGTAAAGACGCACTGCTGCACTTTTCAATTCACTGCTTGTGAATTCAAAAAAATGTTTAAAGTTGTGTTATTGTTTTTATTACATAAATGTTGATTTTGTTCAGGTCATGTTGGTCATAATAAATTAACATTTAAGTAATAAAACAATTACACAACTTTAAAGAGTAAACATATTTTTTATTAAATCAAGAAGGCAAAAATTATTTTTTATTTGTTTAGGAGTAAAACGATGCCTCTTCTCAGTTTGTTCTTCAAAAATTATGTGTATGTTGATGTTTTGTCCTGGAGAGATGGTGCCAGGAGAACAACCTGCTCCTGAACGTCAGCAAGACCAAGGAGTTGGTAGTGGACTTTAGCAGAAAGCAGGAACGCTCGTACCATCCAGTCACCATCGACGGAGCCCAGGTGGAGAGAGTGGACAGTTTCCGGTACCTGGGTGTTCACATCGCGCAGGATCTCTCGTGGTCCTGCCACATCAACACCCTGGTGAAGAAAGCCCAGCAGCGTCTATATCATCTGAGACGCTTAAGGGACTTCAGACTCCCCTCTCAGGTGCTCAGGAACTTTTACACCTGCACCAAAGAGAGCGTCCTGACGGGAAACATCACCTCCTGGTTCGGGAACAGCACCGTGCAGGACAGGCGAGCCCTCCAGAAGGTGGTGCGGTCAGCTGAACGCACCATACGCACCGGGCTCCCTGTTCTGCAGGACATTTACAACAAGCGGTGCTGGTCAGGGCCAGGAAGATCGTAGCAGACCTCAGCCATCCCAACAATGGACTCTTCTCTCTGCTGCGCTCAGGAAAACGCTTCCGTTCCCTGAGAGCAAACACAGAGAGGATGAGGAGGAGCTTTTTCCCGCAGGCCGTACGGAGTCTGAACCAGGGTGCTCCTGCTCCAGCACCATCCACCAGAACTGCCCCACTGCCACGCTCAGAACTGACCACTTCATGAGCCTTCATCCTAATCTGCACATGAGTCACTTTATTATTATTCTTTTTAATCCTTATTCTGCACATGGACCACTTTATGCCACTTAAAAATCTGCACTGAATCTGGAATCTGCTTTTGCAATTACATTCGCTTTGTATTCTTACTGCTTTTTAATTTTTCTATTTTTTATTACTATTTTTATTACTATTTCTTTGATCTTTTTTTGCTTATTGTATTCTTATTTTGTTCTTTGGAGTGATTGTAAAAAACATTTCACATCATGTCATACCGTGTATGCATATGTTTGTGACAAATAAAATTTGATTTGATTTTGATTTTGATTTGATGTTTATTAAAGTTATGCATTTTTACATTGATTTTAGAATATACACACAACTGTGTTACTGTCCATTTTATATTATTTTTGTTTGGACAGTTTTTATTTAAATACTAGGATATTGGGAATTAAGAGTCAATTCAGTTGTTTAAGTGGTTCTTAAAAAGAAACACAGGTTATCTGATGTACTGTTTAAGCAGCACCTGTTCTATTGGTCAATCAAGAGGAGGGAGTCATATGTTGTCCAGATGACTAAATACAGTTGAATTTTGTTGCAAGAAATTTTTTGTTTGTGTTGTTATGATGGCAGTTGTAAATTTTGCTTTGATCATCTAGAGTTAAGTATGCTGCTGAATTTAACTTTAAGACACTGTTACAATGTATGGTAATAAAAAGTACAGTAAGGACAGCTTGGTTGGGCTCCAGCCCACTGAGACACTGAACAGGATAAGCAGTTTAGATAATGGATGGATGTATAAACAGGTACTAGATTAAAAACGAAAAATTCAAGTTTCATGAATATGGGGAGTTGTGGTACAGTGGTAGAGGACTTGAACTGGTGTCCAAAAGGTTGCCAGTTCGAATCCCCCCTACGACTAGTTCTACAACTAAGTGTCCTTGGGCAAGACACTGAACCCCACATGCCCCCCGGGCGCCGCACTGTGTGGCTGCCCACTGCTCCAAGTTCGTGTCTGATCGGATGGGTTAAATGCAGAGAAAAAATTTCCCCACTGAGGGACTAATAAAGGTTCTGTTATTATTATTTTTTTTTAACATATTAGCCTCAAACGTATCTTTTAAATTAAAATAAAAAAAATCATGTTTATTTAACCCAAGATTTCTTAACATAATAGCGTTAAACGTGTCTTTTATATTTACATACAAATGTCATGTATGTTTAGTTCATAAAAACTCAGTACAATTATCAAAAATGTCTTATTTGAAGCTAACCTAACTTTAATATGTGGAACCGATTTCCATAATAATTTCATGTAAATCCAACAGACTTAAAGTACTGACAGGCCCGTTTGGAGAAATTTGGGGGCCCCAAGCAAATGACGTCATGACGTAATTTACATATTGATTTGCAAATGTATTATGCATAACATTTGTAAACTATCTGATTTACACGATGCGTGTATATATATATATATATATATATATATATATATATATATATATATATATATATACACACTATACAATAATATCAAATATAAAAGTTAAATATAATATTTTTGTGTATATATAATTTAATTGTTAACTTTGTCACAGAGAAGCAAACACACAGAGGTAAGCAACTGAGGAAATTAGGTATCTCTATGTGTGTAGTTACTGTGTTTATTTTAGACAAAGAATATTTTATTATTTTATGCAGTTCATCAGAATGGAACATTTAACATTTATGGTACATCTTGCCTACAAGCCAGGGTTAGCGAGCTTGTAACTTGCGCATGCGCGAGGGACTGTGAGAGACTCCCTGTCACTGCTTTGGTATGAGGGAAGGGGCGTCGGAAACTATCGCTGCGGCGGCAAGTTGAAAAGTGTAAGAACAATACGGACACACCAAAGGCTCCAAAAGTCGCCAGTAACAGCAGAAAACTCGCTAGATTTGTCGCTTTTTTAAAAACGTGTCGCTAGAAGAGTCTGAAAAGTTGGCTGGCTGCTGTCAGTGGGAGGGGCCACTCGAGGGGGATCCCGAGAACAGTGTCATTGCACTTTACCGCATTCACTATCAATGGGGCGCTCACGCAGTTTGTCGCTGCATTTTATTCTTAACCGGTCGTTGTCTTGGGGCAATTGCTTGGTTTGCCTGCCTTGTAGCGACCGGCCTGAGTACTGACATCAGGAAAACTACAACTACGGTTTAAACTTTGAACTCACTGATGAACTACAGAACCGTGGATTGCGAAAAGACAGCAAAGAATTTGAATAAGCTCCAGCTGCACTGGCTTGTCGAGTTTAATGCTCTTTAGAGAAAAAAAAACAGACTATATTCATCTATAGAGATATATACTTTATCTGTCGCCAGTTTACAGCCATTTTTGTGTTAGTGGCGCTGTGCTCCAAACGTTTCACACTTTCAAGATCTGCAGTAAATAGATGATCTAATACTATTTGCATATACTGTATATATTAATTCACAGATGTAAAATGTAATGTAAAGGCAAATGTAAAAAGAAAAAATCTAATCAGTGCAAAGGACTATTAAAGAAAATGGTTCACACGTTTGATGAATAATTGGCAGGAAATGGAAAAGATCTTGATTTTCTTACTTTGGCCTGAATGGAAACGTCCATATCCCTGTTCACACAAAATAATTATTTGCATTTACTCAAATTCATATCATATAACAATCAATAGTTATTAATTAAATTATATATTTAATGGAAATATCAATACGTACATTTTGTTGTTTTAATCAATAATATTTCCATGTTTGTTACTTACCGTGTTTCGTAGAATTTTTCTTGTCCACGATTGGGCTCGAAATGTTTACTCTTAATGACTCTCTCAGAAAGCCTTGGGGCAGGAGGCAAAACATCATACTTCTTTCTTCCAACCGCCAACTTCAGAAAAAAAATCGACAAAAACATAAGAATATAATATACTAACAACAAAAGTGTCATAAAAATTTCTTACAGAAGATGGCATTAATTCAGAAAATGTTGGTTCTGCCCGATGAACATCTGAAAGAACTTGTCGCGCTTGTGGACTTGAAAAAATAGTCCACCTGTCCATCGACTTTAATCAAAAAGCACCTTATCGAACAAATCTACATTTAATGTCAGATGTCGTCAGGAAGAAAAAACCTCTGCAGTTATGTTATGAAAACAAAAAACATATTCTGCAAAAACGAGAACTGTTTTTTTCCACAACCGACGTTATTGCATGACCGTTTTCTTCAACAGACCTTTGGTTGTCATAGGTAACCAAACATATCACTAACCCAGTGGCGGACTGTCCATTTGAAACACCAAGTTTTCCTGGTGGGCCGATAGTCATTGTTGGCAGGGTTTAATTAGTAGGTAAATCAATTTAAAATGACTTGAATCGTGCCTAATAATACACAATACATGTATTATTTTATCCAGGCGTAAAAAGCACTAGCACAGCCGGCTAATCATGTGTTTGTGTGTACGCGGTTGCATGGGCCTCCCCCTGTTAATTTGGTTTATTCCGTCATTCGACGGTCTGCGACTGTCAATTGAAGACAATTGGCAAATCAGAAATAAGGCAAATCAAAATAAATTCTAAATTAATTCGACTGTAGCTTTATATTGCAAGTGATTCCTGCCGTATTGGGCCATTAAAGAATTGTGTTATATTGAAACTGTTTCTTTTTAAATTTTCTCTGTACGAAATGTATTGCATTCTAAATTTACAAGAATCAAAATAACAATTATTAATTTATATTTTATCCATGGCGATGTTACAGTTACTAACATAAAATAAGAATCCTA
Source organism: Paedocypris sp. Pulau Singkep (assembly GCA_017309775.1). Lineage (NCBI taxonomy): Eukaryota > Metazoa > Chordata > Actinopteri > Cypriniformes > Paedocypris > Paedocypris sp. Pulau Singkep. The sequence continues at coordinate 40,221 of MU204308.1, read as the reverse complement.
ATTATAACGTAATATTACAACATTTCATTTAGCCTCAACTCGACGATAATGGTAACGAAAAACGAGCATTAGGCTCCACCTAGCGAGTACTGACATGTATTTTTTTGTTTCAAGAGTAATGTAAACTGCTGCTTTAGTTAAAATGTTTTGTTTATAATGATTCCTTTATATTGACATCTGGTTTTGTTGATGTTATTTTGGTTTTGTATCACAATTTAATTTAAGGTTTGTTTGAATACATTATGTAAATATGGTTTGCGTCACCTAATTTGCGTGAAATGATGACGTCACTCACAGCCTAGCCCTAGACGGACTGATGGTGCAGATGCAACAAGGCTCTGCAAAGTTTCCTTTTGTTTAAGTTTTTCCTCTTTTCACGGCAAGCGGCCAACGAGGTATTTTATGTTTGTATTCACGTTTGTTTATATACTGTACTTGTGTTAAATGTTGTTCATGTGAATGTTCAAACGCAGTTTCACGGCGTTTGGCGTTTTGGCGTTGGTGTTCGGCATATGGTGTTTGGTGACCATTAATGGCGTCGCGGGACGATATGACGACGACGAAGACAATAAACGCCCGTTTATGAAAAGAAACCGACCTGTGTCACTCGTTGCTGTGAGAGGAGTTACAAGTAATGTAACAAAATATCTACAACTTATATAAACACAACAATAGCACATTACAATAACATGCACAAAGAGTAAGAATTTTAGAAAACCTAACAAAAAAAAAAAAAAATACACTGTAAACCCTGATGTTGCCTTTACTTAATTCAACTATTTCCCATCAAAACTGCTTCAAAAGTGAAGTTAACTTAAAATTATAGTAATCCAAAAAAAGCAGTGTTGCCAACTTCTCAGCAAGAATAGTCGCCATTGGCTGTCCTAAAAGTCGCTAGATGACATTACGTACTTTACATAATAATTTCCATACGTATTAAATGCATGTCAAATATCGCTGATATACACTGTGTGTGTGTGTGTGTGTGTCCAGAGTATAAATAATAGTAATAATAATTTTTTTTAACTTTATATTTAATTTTATTATTTTTTTATCCAGCAAGCTAAACGTTAACTTGTCACACAAAGGGGTGAGTGACGAAGTTCGAGTCAAATGCAGTTATCTACCTGCGTGCAGTTACTGTGCTTATTTTAGACAAAGAACATTTTATAGTTTAATGCAGCTCATCAGAATCGAACATTTTACATTTATTGGACCTTCTTGATAAGCCACAAGCATCTCCTGCTGGAACTGCGGCTGAGTGAGAGCGAGTGTGGGAGAGACCCGCCTCCTGTCGCTGGTTTGTGACGCCATCGCTGCGACGGCAGGTTGAGAAGTGTAAGAACTTTACGGACACAACAAAGTCTCCAAATGGCGCCAGTCACAAACTCGCTAGATTTGTCGCTAGAGGCGTCTGAAAAGTCGCTAAGTTGGCGGTGTTCTGAAAATTCCTCCTACAGCTCAGAAGTTCCTACACTTATGTCACTGTTCAGCTGTTCACGTCAAAACTGAATACTAATATAAATAAGTACAATATCGCGTGTGTTGTCATAAGTGTCTATGTTCATTTAGTGCATTTATCGCGCACCGCGAAGGGTAAGAACAGCTGAGAAGTGAAGATTTGAGTGTAATATGATTATAGTCTTTGTTTAATTTGTAATACTGAACATAAGTCAAATTAATTCGTCGTGTATTTCTATCGTGTTCTCGTAATCGTGTATTGTGTATTATGCAAACACTGTACTTTTCATGCTACACAATGACTGTCGAAATGTGGACTTTTAGGTCGAAGAAAAGAGAGCTTTGGGATTCCCTGATGTTACAATTAATGGAGGAAGAAAAGGCACGAACAATCCTGAAGCAATGCCATCAAGAAAAGACAATGAAGATTAGAAATGCAAAATAATGTTCAGTGAGTAAATGACATAAACAGTTTCTTCACTATTTCCTAATTACTTAGCATGTAAAACATTTCTGTGTGGAAGCTAATGTGACTTTCCTCAGGTATACATTATATGAAGTTCAACAGAATTGCAGGCTAAAATCTAAAGCAGAATTTCTACGAAGACCAGACAAGACCATATGATCACAGATCATAATTATAAAACTAAAAGGGCGTCCTTGGTCAGCGGTTGTCAAACGTTTTACAGAAAGTAAAGGTCAGTATCTCAACATATTGTAAAGGATAGAAACG
>MU204308.1:11704-30141 GCA_017309775.1 Paedocypris sp. Pulau Singkep | reverse complement strand
TCTCTCTCTCTCTCTCTCTATCTCCCGGCTCTCTCTATCTCCCGTCTCTCTCTCTCTCTCTCTTTATATCTCCCGTCTCTCTCTCTCTCTCTCTCTTTATATCTCCCGTCTCTCTCTCTCTCTCTATCTCCCGTGATTCAACTGGTGATGTGTGCGTGTGTGTGTGTGCATGCGTGTGACTATGCATTCCACCCAGTGTAAATAGGGTTGTGAACATTTTATTTAAAATGTTAATTACTGTTCTAAAATAAAGTATTTTAAAAGTCACAAAATTCATGGACGTTGTCGGGGACGATAGTGTGTGGTCGTCATCGAAAATGATCGCGGCAGTCGTTGTTTACCTGGACAAATTAGATAATGTCAACAAAGTTGTAGAAAGTGGAATTGTTGTTAACGAAAGTCTCGTCAAAGTTTTTCCGCTGGTAAATCCGGCAAAAAAGGTGTTAGTGTCTAACGCACTAAAGGATGAATCGCTGATAAGGGAACTCTCACGGTACGGAAAGATTGTGTCCGAAATTAAGAAAATCCCAGTGAGCAGCAAGTCTCCCCGGTTGAGAAATGTCGTCTCTTTCCGCAGACAGCTGTTCATGGTGTTGAGGAGCAACATCACGGAAATTAACGTTTCATTTAAGTTTAATGAGAAAGGACACGATTATGATGTCTACGCCACCACAGGAAACATGAGGTGTTTTGGCTGCGGGAAAGAAGGACACTTGATCCGCGTGTGTCCCAGTAGGAGACCCACAGCTCCTCCGGCGGAGCAGGTCACTGAGAGCATCAGGCCTGACGGAGAAGCTGTGGCTAGTGCGGTCAGTAATGATGGGGATATAACGGTCACTAATAACGTAAAGGAAACGGCTAATGATGGTGTGAACGTAAAGGACACCAATAACGTGAAGGAAACTGCTAATAATGGTGTGGGCATAACGGTCACAAATAACATAATGGCTGGGATTGTTAAACAAGACGAAGCTGTTTTTAAAGTTCCTGCGGCAAAGAGGAAACTGAGACCCTCGGCTAAAGCAAAGGCCTTAAAAAAGAAGGCATTAGACAGAAATGTAAGTTCAGAAGAGTGTGAGACTGTGTCGGACTCGGACAGTGAGGTGGAACCGCTGGTGAAACCGAGCCAACTGTACAGTCTTGAAAAAATGAAGTCGTTCCTGAAAAAAACCAAAGGAGCGAGACATGTACAGATCACTGATCATTTTGATGATGCTCAAGTGTTCGTGACCACAGCTAAACTGTTAATGAAACATCGAGAAGAAGACGGGCTCTCAGATACAGAGATATATAGGCTTAAAAAACATATTCAAAAAGTTCGTTCTAACGGTTTGTACAGCGACAATTCCCAAGACTGACACCAGCAAAAATGCATCACTTTCTGTCTTTGGCCAACTGATGGGTGATTGAATTATCTCCACACTGAATGTGAACGGTGCTAGAGAGCGGAACAAAAGAGGGAAACTATACGAACTGATGCGGCTGAAGAAGATTGACAGTTTGTGCAAGAAACACACAGCACGTCTGAGCTGGAGGTGGCGTGGCAGAAGGAGTGGGACGGGACGGTGGTCCTGAGTCACGGGACGTCCCGCAGTGCAGGAGTGGCTGTGTTCTCTAAGAGCTGTTTTCCGGTGTCTTGTGACGTCAGCGAGGTGATACTGGGTAGATTAATTCACCTGACAGTTAAACTAGAACACGTCACTGTAAACCTGATGAATGTCTATGCGCCGGTCAGTTCCGTTGAAAGAATGTTGTTTCTCGACCGTCTGTGTGATGCGGTAAAGCAGTGCGACGCTGAGAATGTTCTACTAGTGGGGGGAGATTTTAATTGTACGAGCAGTGACGCAGACAGGAAACATCTGGAACCGCACGCGGCCTCTCGGAAGAAGCTGCTGAGCCTGTCTGAGCAGTGCGAGCTGGTTCATGTGTGGAGAAACTTCCATGACGACAGACAGTATACTTGGGCTCAGATTAAGGAGAACATCGTCTCGCTGGCAAGACTTGATCGTTTTTATGGTTTTAAGCATCAGCAGCAGAATTTTAAATCCTGTTTTATTAGCCCTGTTAGCTTCTCTGATCATTCGATGGTGACTGCCCATGTTTTTATTAAGTGTGCAAAAAGTAAGAGTGCGTATTGGCACATCCTTGCTTGAAGATGTGCATGTTTGTCAATGTATTACCTTTTTCTGGTTGGGGTGAAAACTTAAAAAGTCCATGTTTGAATCTTTGCAGCAGTGGTGGGATGTGGGGAAGGTTCAAATTCAGACTTTTTGTAATCAGTATACTCTCAATGTTACTCGAATGGTCCAGTCCATCAGAGCACTAGAGATGGAGATTGTAGAGCTCCAGTCCATTAGCAGAGGTGCTCTTCATAATGACCAGGCAAAGAACATCAAGCTAAAGAAAGAAGCATTGACGAGTCTACTAGATTCAAGAACCAAAGGTGCCCTGATAAGATCACGCTTCCAGAACCTGTCTGAGATGGACGCCCCAACCAGATTTTTCTTCGGTCTCAAAAAAAAGAACGGCCAGAGAAAGAGCATCCAGTGCTTGCGGTCTGAAGATGGTGAGCTGCTCACAACAGACTCAGACATCCGGAAGAGAGCTGTGGCGTTCTACAGCGAGCTCTTCACACAAGGTGCAGTGGACCAAGTTTTGATGGAGAACTTCACTTCAGACCTACCAAAACTGAGTGAAGAGTCCCAGCAGAAGCTGACAGGTCCTGTGACGCTGGAGGAACTGTTCCGCGCTCTGCAGGGAATGAAAACCGCTAAAGCTCCTGGGCTGGATGGGATTCCGGTGGAATTCTACAGGTCTTTCTGGTTTCTCATTGGTGAAGATCTGAAAGAAGTTCTAGACGACAGCCTGGAAAAAGGACAACTCCCCCTAAGCTGCCGGAGAGCCGTGTTAACACTGCTCCCCAAAAAAGGCGATTTAAAAGAACTGAAGAACTGGAGACCGGTGTCTCTGCTCTGCACCGACTACAAAATTTTATCCAAGACTTTGGCCAACCGACTAAAGACAGTGATTGGTGATGTTATTCACGCTGACCAGTCGTATTGCATACCAGGAAGGTCAATAACGGACAATATCTAGCTGACCCGAGACCTGCTAAAAGTGGCCGAACTGTTTGGCATAAGATGTGGATTAATTTCCCTCGATCAGGAGAAAGCTTTTGACCGGGTGGATCATGCGTTTCTATGGCACACCTTTGAGTCTCTTCGATTCCCCCCTGACTTCACAGCATCAGTCAAGGTGCTGTACGAGAACATCGAAAGTGTGCTGAAAGTTAATGGTGGGTTGAGTCGGCCCATTAAAATACAGAGAGGGATTCGGCAGGGCTGTGCTCTGTCAGGAATGTAATATGCCATAGCGATCGAGCCCATGGTCAACAAGATAAGAACACTTGTGGGCGGGGTCAATGTAGACTCTTTCTTTCCAGCGGTGAAAATATCTGTTTATGCTGATGATGTTCTTGTGTTTCTCTCTGGACAGAAAGACATTGACTGTTTGGTGGGAATTGTGAACGGCTTTTCAAAAATATCATCTGCAAAAGTCAACTGGGGAAAAAGCTCAGCATATAGTGTGGGGCATCGGACCGCAGAAGAACTGGTCTTACCACCGGAGATGGTCTGGTCACAGAGGGGTCTTCACTATCTAGGCGTCTTCCTGGGAGATGACGACTGGCTGAAGAAGAACTGGCAGAATGTTTCTGAACGGCTAGAAGAAAAAATAGGAAGGTGGAAATGGCTGTTGCCCAAGATGTCCTTCAGAGGCCGTGCCCTGATCATCAATAACATCGTGGCGTCGTCTCTGTGGCACAAACTCTCTGTTCTTGACCCACTTGCAGGTCTTCTTCAGTGCCTGCAGACAAAAATGATCAACTTCTTCTGGAACAAGTTGCACTGGTTGCCCAAAACCACCTTGTACCTGCCCAAGGAAGAGGGTGGGCATGACGTCGTGGATCTGTTTAGCAGGAGAACAGCCTTCAGACTGCAGTTTGTCCAGAAGCTGCTCTACACGCCCGCGGTCTCGTGGTCTGGACTGGCCTGCTGTCTGCCGAGCCAGGTCGGAGGCTGGGGGCTAAGGCGGACGATCTTTAGGACAGACTGTCACCAGCTGAATTGGAAGACCTTCTCAGACTTTTACGAGAGCTTGCGGCGAGCGTGGTGCACCGTCAAGTTGAAAAGATCATCTCAAACGAATCTCTACTGGCTCCTGCAGGAACCCCTGGTGAGAGGAGCTCGACTGGACGTGTGGGGAGAACATGCTCCGTGGCTGAGGCAGAAGCTAGCCAAAGCCAGAATAGTCATCCTGAACTGGTGGAAGTCTCTGGGTCAGATCTCACCAACTCTGAAGCTCTGGCACAAACACTGGAGCTCAAGTCAAGCAGAACCGCGGATCGGTTCCTAAAAGACCTCCGGGAGAAGCTCAGTGACAGAGACTGAGATTTGTTTTCCAGTGTGAATGTTCCTGATGAGTCTGAGCCGTTCCCCACTATGACCTGTGCAAAAAGTGTATTACAAGATGAACTTGGACTGATGAACTTTTTTCCTAGAGACATTGTTTTTGACACTTTGAGTGGGAAAAGTCTGTATAAGAGCTGTGTGTTAATGGTGAACCGAGACAAACTGAAACGAGCGGACACTGCGTGGAGAGAACACCTCTCTCTCTCTCTCTCTCTGTCTATCTCCCGTCTCTCTCTCTTTATATCCCTCTTTCTCTCTCTCTCTCTCTCTCTCTCTTTATCTCCCTCTCTCTCTCTCTGTCTATCTCCCGTCTCTCTCTCTCTTTCTCTCTCAATTTCCATCTCCCCTCTCTCTCTCTCTCTCTCTTTCTATCTCCCATCTCTCTCTCTCTCTCTGTCTATCTCCCGTCTCTCTCTCTCTTTCTCTCTCAATTTCCATCTCCCCTCTCTCTCTCTCTCTCTCTCTCTCTCTCTCTCTCTCTCTCTCCCATCTCTCTCTCTTTCTATCTCCCGTCTCTCTCTCTCTCTCTTTCTCTCTCAATTTCCATCTCCCGTCTCTCTCTCTCTCTCTCTCTGCCACCCCCCTCTCTCTCTATCTCCCTCTTTCTCTCTCTCTCTTTATCTACCTCTCTCTCTCTTTATCTCCCTCTTTCTCTCTTTATCTCCCTCTCTCTCTCTTTATCTCCCTCTCTCTCTCTCTCTCTCTCTCTCTCTCTCTCTTTCTCTCTCCCTCTCTCTCTCTCTCTCTCTCTTCCGGTTGCGGTCGGGCGTGCGAGGGAGATACGCGTGCGGAGAAGAGTGTGTTTAAAATGTATTTACAAAAATGTCGGATAAACCTGTGAAGAGTTTTGAGGATTTGACCATGCGTCATGGAGTGAGAGCCATGACTCCCGCAACGGTCAAAGTGTTTGCCAACGGTCAGTGGCGCTCGGCGATGTGATCGGGCACAAGAGCGTCTTGTCCGCGTCCAAAATGGACAAGATGACTGTTGGATTTGTGGAAAGTCTGAAGAAAGCCGAAGAACTTGTGGTGAAGGGGATTGTAATCAACGGGGAGTCTGTGCCGTTTCTCCACCGCGGCTAAGAAGGTGACCGTGTCTAACGCGCCGCCGTACCTGAAGGACGTGGAGCTGGAGCGAATATTGTCGCGATACGGAGAGATTGTGTCACCGATCGAGAAAGTTACGATCAGCAGCAGCTCACCGACGATAAAGCACGTCAAGTCGTTCCGGAGATCTGTTCACATGATCGTGCCGAACAACGGCGAGCTGGAGCTCACACTGAAGTTTAGAGAGTATTTAGTTTAGTTTAGTTTATTTATTTGTTTAGCCCTTTAACATCAACCAGTGTTGAAACAAAGTGCTTCACAGATAAAAGGTCATTACACAATAAAAACACATTTAGGCTAGAAAAACAATATAGAGCATAGAAGATGATTTCGTGGTTCAAAGAGTAAAAACACCGGATACACTCAGACAGTACTAAAAGCTATTGAGAACAAGTGCGTCTTGAGCAAGGATTTAAAATTGGGCAGAGACGAGGCAAGTCTGATGTTCAGCGGCAGCTCGTTCCATAGTTTTGGAGCTGCCACTGCAAAGGCTCTGTCCCCTCGGAACTTCCGCTTGGTCACGAGTACACTCAAGAGCAGCAGGTCGGCTGACTTGAGTGATCGTGCTGGTGTATACGGAAGCAGAAGCTCGGAGAGGTACAGTGGAGCAGCACCATTTAAACATTTAAAAACAAGTAACAGAAGTTTAAAATGGATCCGGAATCGTACGGGCAGCCAGTGTAGGGAATATAAAATCGGAGTGATGTGTTCTCGTTTGCGTGTACTGGTTAAAAGGCGTGCAGCAGCAGTATGGCATCGATCACAACGTGTACCAAACGACAAGATGAGATGCTTTGGATGTGGAGAAACATCTCATCGAGTGCGGAACTGCCTGCGGAACCAAAGTGCCAAGAACGACGTGACACCGCGGAATCAAAGTGAAAGTGTTAATAACGTCGTGACACCGCCCAAAGCCACAGGAGAGTCTGCAGCAGAGGTGAAGGAGGCTGTGGGAGATGCTGGAGAAGGTGGAGCAGCGGAGGTGAAGGAGGCTGTGGGAGCAGTGCTGGAGGAAATGCTGGAACTGGTGGAGCAGCAGGTGAAAAAGAGAAACAAAAAAGCCAAAGGGATGAAAACGCAGCCAGAGTCCAGCAGTGACGTCACCACAGAGATGATGGTCTTTAGACAAACTCACCGTGCCTGGGCTTTTCTTCTGTGAAACCTCGACACGAGCAGAAAGAAGCGGCTGGAGGAACTTCCCCTACGCTTTTGAAAGAATTTTGAAAACGAATAGTGTGATCTGTCATGTGCTAACTCTTAAACCTACACAAGTATAACAATGGCAACAGTAATGTCAAACGTTATGACTTTTAAGCACAAAAAACGAACCAAACTTACCTCGAACTAAACAACAAATTTGGTGGATTTAATCAATTCTAAAAGAGGAACGCGGTTCAGCTGTCTGTAATCGTTTGGAAAATGGGCGCCAAGTGCCAAACGCGGACTTCTGACCGAATCGTTTTGAAAATGCTCAACCGGAAGTGATTGCCACATAGCAGCCAGGACGAATGGGTTGACAGATCAACAAATCGGTAAATAAAAACCAAACCTTTTTCATTCGATTTATAAAAGTGCAATCTACCATTACATGATAAAATAATAAGAAAAATAACGTGGTCTCATCATAAGTCAAATTAATTCGTCGTGTATTTCTATCGTGTTCTCGTAATCGTGTATTGTGTATTATGCAAAAACTGTACCTTTTCATGCTACACAATGACTGTCGAAATGTGGACTTTTAGATCGAAGAAAAGAGAGCTTTGGGATTCCCTGATGTTACAATTAATGGAGGAAGAAAAGGCACGAAGCAATGCCATCAAGAAAAGACAATGAAGATTAGAAATGCAAAATAATGTTCAGTGAGTAAATGACATAAACAGTTTCTTCACTATTTCCTAATTACTTAGCATGTAAAACATTTCTGTGTGGAAGCTAATGTGACTTTATATTTCCTCAGGTATACATTATATGAGTTCAACAGAATTGCAGGCTAAAATCTAAAGCAGAGTTTCTACGAAGACCAGACAAGACCATATGATCACAGATCATAATTATAAACCTAAAAGGGCGTCCTTGGTCAGCGGTTGTCAAACGTTTTACAGCAAGTAAAGGTCAGTATCTCAACATATTGTAAAGGATAGAAACATTTTTTGTATCACATTCTCATTACAATGCTTAAAATAGACTAAGGACTTTTTGTCATTTCATGTTTTCTCAAAAGTCAACCCATCTTGCGGAGTTGCGAACCCTGTTCTCCGAGTATTGCCTGTCATTATTGTGATGATGACGTCCCTTTCTTCAAGCCATGTTCAGCAGGTAAATTTGTTTTTAAAAGGGATCATTCACCCAAAAATGGATTATCGCATGGTTTTCAAACTTTCACGCCATTCAGTTTCAATAAATTGTATTCTGGTTATTCCAAGTTTTTTAATGTGAGTGAATAGATTTTGAATTTAGAAGTATCAATTTATCATAAAATTACAACATAGCTTTTCAAAAAGGTGTGTGTGCGCGTGCAAAAACAAACTTGGCTGGAATTCTAATAACTTAGATAATGGACATTTGATTCCTGAGCACAGTATATTTATACCTGTTTTTTTTTTCTAAGGTGTCTGATGATTGCAACACTGTGCCTGTGGGGATCTTCCTTGAGGACATTAATCTTCAGCCATCTCCTTAGATTTGACAATAATTGAAGGCCAAGTTGTGAAGGACCTACTACATGCAATTTGTCGTGGACTGATTTTTTTTTTTTTTTTTTTGCTCTAGACCTGAGTGACCTAAAATGTATTGCCAACATGTTTGATTTTCTTCAACATATACTAATGTCATTAGGACCTACGTAATTCTCCAAAGACTAAAGTGCAGTTCTCTGGCAAATCAACTGTTGTTCAAGTAAATGTTGTTCATTGTTTTATTTCAGTCTGGTGTGAAAAATAAAAACTTTGTACAACAGCTTCCAGAGTTTCCATGTTAATTAAATATATATTATAAATATCAATAATTATAAAAAGTGCTGAGTGTAATTAACTCAGTGATTTAAGTAGTTTCTACAAAAATGCCAAGTTAATAAACAAGTTTTCAACAGTAATTAGTGCAACAAATTAACTAAGCACTAGAAAAGCAGAGAGACGTGTGCTAGATACACTTTACAATATTTTGGATCTTTTCTTAATTTTAGTCACGTGATTTAAAGTAGTTTATAAATTAGTTTGATTTACAAGCACTTGATTAGCCAGAGAAAAAGGCCTTTATTAACAGAGCAGAGAGGAGATGATGGAAAGCAGGTAACTAACTAAACCAGGGGTGCCCATTACGTCGATCGCAAAGGCATTGTGAGTAGATCGCATAACATCGCAAAAAAATGGCGAGAAAAAAAAAAACTCGCATGCTTAGGGGCTAAAAATGAGTTGAAAGGACGGAACATGTAAAAAGCAATTTGTTGTGTTTAGTAAGAGTAACACGAAGTCTTCTGAAACTGGTTCTTTTATTGTTTTAACATCAACGCATGGCATACGCTCAACTACCAAACTCTTCTCTCCTCTCCTTGAACTCACGCACACTCACACGTGCACATTACAACCGGTAGTACGTCAGCGCCATCTACTGACTGGAATATGTAAGAACATCACATTCCCCTTTTACTTAAAATAATTTTATCTCTCGCAGGAACACAGAAAGACAATCTTGAATAATGCAGTAAGTAGTAACAACAAGTTTTGTAAAGAATGACAGCATGACATTGGACTAAACATAATAACATTTCCAACATTATACATGCTTTTCAAGACACATAGTCATTCAACTAAGCAGGTTTTTTACACTGGCGCTTCTCCATCGGAACAACATTAGAACAATCCGCACTCTCCACTACTGAACTTGTGGCGGCCATAAACTGATGGCTTCTGACTCGCTGTTGCGTGAACCAAAATTGGATTGTCCATACGTTGTATCAGAAGAAACCATGGATATTTATTTGTATTAGAAATAATAGAATCCAAATCGAAACAAACAAAACTTATGCTCTTGGCATCGATCAACGGCCCAACGTTCAAGCGTGCGTGCGTGCGTGCGATTCAAAAGTTTGTTTGACGCTCAGATGGCCGCGCCACCTGCTTCTAATTGCTGCGTTTAAATGCGCTTCCCGTCACACAAGGCGCCATCTAGCGTTCATAAATAAAACACCATAAATGGCTCTTACAGAACTGTTTTGAGAGGTTTGGTTTTCCGCAGAAGAAGCATTTTCTGATACAGTCTCTGGCAGTGTTGGGTGTAACGCGTTACAGTAATTAAATTACGTTTTCACTGAAAAAGTAAAGTAACGAATTACTGTTCATTTATTAAATTGTTCTGAATTTACTGTTAATTTAATTACAGTTACTTTCAATGTACTTGCGTTACAATATAAAATAATTAAAATTTGCTTAATCTCGTTGTTTATTTTTTTTTAATTTATCATTTTTTTGTACAAGTTTAATTTTCCGCTATAAAAATCGCTTTACGGCTGTTGCACGTGATTCGCGACAGTTTGCGACGGTCGTGTTTAATGTGGCGGAGACGTCCGGTGTAGGTACAGAAAGTGCTCGGGCTGCAAAAACCGCTCGGGGTCCTTCGACTGGCGATGACGTCACACTACGGTGAAACCACTTGGACAAACCTTGTAAATCGCAATGTTTTTGCCAATAACCACCAGTGATGGGAATAACGGCGTTATAAATAAACGGCGTTACTAACGGCGTTACTTTTTTCAGTAACCTAACGCAATTAGTTTTCCCTCCGTTACAACGCCGTTATCGTTACTGACAATAATTATGCGTTACTTTAAGTGTGGTCACGAAGCGGTTTTGATCCGATCAGAGTCTGTATTGTATTGTTATGAAATATTGCAATTCATACTATTTCAAAGCAGACCTGATAGATGAAGCAGTTTAGAAATTAAAATCTTGTCATTTGCCAGATTGGTTCAATATTTTCTGTACCTGCATGATGGAATACTGTGAGTTTAAAAAAAAAATCCCAAACTGAACAAGCCACAGAACAGGGCTGACTTATGTTACAAAACCTAAAGAGTGTGAGGAAACAACTGTCGCCAAAGCCATCTGGATTGAACGAATCCAGCAAAAAACAACTCTTTCTTAGCTGGATTCAGAATCTATGAACCAAAAGAATTTGTACAATTGCACCCTACAGCAAGTTATATGTACTGAATTAAATTAAATTGTCGCTTGTTAAATGAAATTTATATTTACACTTTTTTGTTGGCCATTTGTGGTCTGTGCAATAAATATTAAAAGTTCTATTGTGCTTTATTATTCACAATATTTACAAAAATTAAACACAATATTTATATAATAAGTGTATATTAATGTACAATGCTTTACAATCATTTTACAATGCATTGATATGCTACACTGCTTTATAATTTTGTTCATTTAACATAGTTAAAAAGGAGAGCAGCCAAGTTATTTGACATATAAATAAAAAAAAAACGTAATGCAATAGTTATATTGCCTGGTAATTATTTAAAAAAAACAGTGCAAAAGAAATCTCTATAATACGTCCCCTTTGAAAGATAGTGGGAAATTTCCACGTAAAGGTTATCCATGACTAAAGACTTTTTTAATATTCTGGAGTTTCGAGCGTGATTTGTCAGCGCAAAATCCGTTCGACGTCATTCCAACTTACGGCCAATCAAACTGTGTGACGTCATCACCAGTCGCAGGACCCCGAGCGGTTTTTGCAGCCGATATGAACATTACAGTCATTTGTGAGGTACTTTCTGCAAAGAAAACACTGTCTGCCGCCGTCAATAGCGCGAGTATCAGAGCCGAAGCGCTGAAACGGCAGCTAAACACAGACGACACGGAAGATGATGAACAACACAAAACTCCAGCTGAGCGTCTGAACTTGATTTAACTTGATTTAACAACAGCAGAAAGAGTCTGAACGTGTCTGAAGCTTAACGTTAGATTGCAGGTGACTTTGTGGAAAAGACGCTGCGTCTTGCAGAATTGAGTCTTTTAGCCGCGTTTATTGTCGCAGAATATATTTTGTTTTTCGGAAATGTTGTTTCTTACCTAAAAGAAGGTAACTTTTACTACGGAGAACTTTATTTATTATAGAATAGTTTTATGGAATGTAATGAAGATGATTCAGAAAACTAAAAGGCTCGACTATTTCTTGTTTTACTGTTATATTTTTAAATAATTAGTTTTTTGAAGGTTTATAGGAATTTTAAAAAGTAATTGGTTAAGTTACTCATTAGGTAATTACGTTACTTTTCAGACACAGAAATTAGAAAAGTAATTTATTATACAAAATGTTAAAGTAATAAGTAACTAGTTACTTTTTTTAAAGTAACTTACCCAACACTGGTCTCTGGTACAGGAGCAAGACATGAACCATGCCATTTCTTTCCATCAGCCAAAAGATAAGTGTATGATCCCAATTTTTCTTTCAGAGCCACTGGAGTTGTGAATTTAGGATGCGCTTCCGTCAGTTAGGAACGTTGTCACAACAGAATTGTGTAGACTTCCTAAAATCAATATGCAATGTTGTATCCAACGTTCTACAATTATCTAACCGGAACAATTCTGCAATGTTTCCAGGTTAACCAACCCAAGCCAACCCCTTTTTCACCCTGATTGTAACAAACTGCAGTCACAATTCTGAAGACAACATTTATTCACTTTGAGCGTTGTATACAAGTGTTTGAGTCCACATGAAGTCACCAGTGAAATCACAACTTTCATCACTCAGCATCACATCCTGAGCTGCTGCTGGTGCTGACATGTCGGCCAACCTCAACGCTCTTTCCCGTAGTAGGACATCCGCCTTCACTCTCATTTTGCCTGAAAGTCAATCAATCAAGAGCACCATTAACAGTGGTGCAAGTTACTTCAAATTACTTGTTACTGTTTGTAAAAAAAGTAATGTTACATGACAATATTACTGTCTCAGAAATTTAATATATTACATTACTTCTGTATTACTTTTAAGTTATTTTCACCAAAATAACTACAGTTATATTAGTAGAAATTAACGTCCTAAAATAACAAAAAGTACCTTTTACTTGTACAGTAATTTATGTTACAACCGGTAGAAGGCATAGTTATGTAGCTTAATGACTGTGGCCTATTTATAGACACCACCAAGTCTATAATTGTAGAGTGACCATATATTTTGATTTCCAAAAAAGAGGAGAACTGGCGCAGCCTCGAGACAAATTCAGACAGGCTTCTCGGAAGTTGCTGAATATGCTTTAATGTGCTTCAATGTTGCTAAACTATAACTTTTGTAATAAAAAAAAATATCAGTAAAAACTTAAATATGTAACAATTTTAGTCAGACATTTTTGAATAATGAAAAATGTTTGAATTTGACCAACGTTTTTTTTTTTTTTTTTTTACAACCTACGTACATGTATAATAGTCCTTTTATAAAATCCGCCCGGATGTCTGGGGAAAAGACGGTTGGCAACCTTAATAATTAACATTATTACGTGTTGTATGGTAGACATAAAGCGATTTTCCTCCAATGTCTGTGAATAACTTGGGTACATTTGATATACTTTTTTTTTTTTACTATAAGTTAGATGCTTCTATCCAAAGCAACTGTCATGTCATAAGAAATGTGTTGAGATTTGTAAAAATTGTACTTTTTTTTTTTTTCCTGGGCATCGAACCCATAATATGGTGTTTCCAATCCCAGCTCTACTGACTGAGCTGCTGCACAAATTATTTTGCATCCGATCTTAAAAAGTTTGCAATTTTTGCAGTTTTGTCATATAGTTCCCCTGCAGTATCTGGTTTGCTTGGTTCAACATCAATTTACAGTTGAAAAACATCAAAAATAAAAGAACCCCTCTCTGAGTCGCCACCTTATCATGGTAGAGGGGTTTGGGTGCCCCAGTGATCCTAGGAGCTATGTTGTCGGGGGACTTAGGGCCCCTGGTAACCCATGGCAAACAGGTTCTAGGTGAGGGGGCCAGACGAAGCGCGGCTCAAAAACCCCTATGAAAGGCAACATTAAGATTAAGTTTCCCTTGCACAGACGCGGATCATCAGGGCTCCCCTCTGGAGCCAGGCCCGGGGGTGCATGTGAGCGAGCGCCTGGTGGCCAAGCTTTCACCCATGGGGTTCGGCCTGTTCTAGCTCGACAACAAGGGTCGCCCCTCCAGTTCTATTCTGGAGTTGAACTGGGTGAGAGGCGCCGGGCTGGTGTGGGTTATACTTATTGCCCACCAGCTCGGCTCCTGTGTGTTGGGGTTCTCCCTGAGGGACGCAAGCCCCTTACCCCTAAGTATAAAGCACTTTAAATGTGAGAATTCTAATATGGTTCAAGTGGAAAAAAATTGATATTCCTCTCACATCCTGTCATCAGTAAGGTTTTATTTGCCAGTTTAATGCCAAGTCTAAATGCCAGTGTAAGTGCTTTTTGTCAATGTTTTTATAACTTGTTTTGGATTTTCCCCCTACCCCTAGAGATATCGGATTATTTTTGTTGTAATTTTGAAGTTTAATTTTTTTAGGCTGGAAGAGGCTGCTATGGCTGTGGCGTTGGTTCCTGACATTGAAAAAAGAGTGTTGATTCTTTATGAAACTTGTCTGGTCAAGTGAAATAATGGAGGGGACCAGTAGCTCGAGACGTCGGGACAGCAGTTTGGTGAGGATCTTTTTCAGCCAAACAAGAAACAAAACATGGCATGAGAGCCGATAACAGAGACATAGAACCAGAGCTTCAACTTAACAAAACACAAAGGCAAAACTTCAGACCTGGATCAGCGTGGTCGTGACTTCAATAACTGACTAGAGTGATTGCCCCTTGCAGCCCTTAAACACTAAGGCACAAGTGCCTGCAGGTGTGCAATCCTAATTGTTGTCCGCTGGTCTTGATTGCGTCCTTGGCCTCCCATACTGCCACTTGAGGGAGCCAAGGACCAGAGGCCTGTACTATGAAGCGGTTTGAACAAAGACGGGGTTCGAAGATTAGTTTCGAGTTGACAAAACCACACCTACGCAATCAGGCTTTATTGGTCCCATGAAGCGGGGTAACAACTGTCTCTGTCAACTCAGGCTTTGATCATTAGGCTATGATTAGGTCACGGGCGTGACGTCTGCAAAAGAGTGACGTCTGCACTGAACAACCAATCGCGTTTGAAATGGAATGAACGCGTCCGTATATTTCTCTGCTGAGGAGCAGGAAATAATCATTCAAAAGTATGACGAGTACAAAAGTATATTTCAAGCACGCAGTAACACAGTCTCTGCGGCCAAAGCAAGAGAAGTTTGCTGGAGAAAAAATTTCAGATTGCGTCAATGCGTCCGTAATTTAGATCTAAATACATATACATGTCCTCGGATTTTACTGAATGCATTATGTATATGTATATTTGGTGACCAGACTTTTCGACCCAGGTCGTTTGGCCCTCGGGGCTTTGGACCCGGACGATTGATCCTTAGGAGTATTGAACACTCGGATGGTTAGACCCGTGACAATTAGACTCGAGTTTCGTCACGCGGCTTATTAAGAATCATATCTTCGGCCGTGTGAGCTAGACATTTGGGAGGCGGCTCCTTTGCATTTACTCCAGCGAAGAAGCATAACTTTGCCCCGATTCGAGCGCCTTTGTCCGCCTTTGTCCCGCGAAGAAGTTGAAAAGTGAGAAAAGTACACATTCAATGAATGCCTTTGTAACCACCCGACTAGACTACTGTAATGCGCTGTACTTTGGGGTAAATCAGCCGTCTATCTCTCGACTCCAGCTCGTGCAAAACGCTGCCGCACGTCTCTTAACCGGCACTAAAAACAGGACCACATTAAACCAGTTTTATCCTCTCTGCATTGGCTGCCTGTCCATTTCAGAATTCACTTTAAGCTTCTTTTATTTGTTTTTAAATGCTTTAAATGGTGATGCCTCGCTTTACCTGTCTGAGCTACTGCAGCCATCAGCTGACCTGCTGCTTCTGACCGTCCCTAAAACAAAGCCAAAGAGGGGACAGAGCTTTTGCGGTGGCGGCTCCAAAACTGTGGAACAAGTTGCCCTTGTACGTCAGACAGGCTTCCTCCCTTCCAGCTTTTAAATCACCACTCATACGTTTTTATTGGCGTTTGACCCGGTTTGAGTTGCGACATTGATTTTTATCTGTTTTTCCAAATAGTTTGTGTGATTTTGATCGTGTCTTTCATTACCTGGTGTTTCTTATATAACATTCTGCTTTATCACATAATTTTTATTCTATCTTACTGTGCAGCACTGTAACAATTTCTTTTATGTAAAAGGGCCAAATTAAAGTACATTACATTACACCATGAAGGTCTTGGAAAGACTAATCCTCGAGCAACTCAGACCCATGGTCGATCTCGATCCCCTCCAGTTCGCCTACCAGCCTCGCCTAGGAGTTGAAGACGCCATCATCTACCTGATGAACAGAGTCCACACACACCTGGACACCCCGGCAAGCACTGTGAGAATCACTTTCTTGGATTTTTCTAGTGCTTTTGATACCACCAAGCCGGCTCTGTTGGCTGAAAAGCTCAAGTCAATGGAAGTAGATTCCCGGGTCCGAGATTAACCGGAATGGTGGACTCTCTGACTGGAAGACCACAGTATGTTTCGCCTACAGAACTGCACATCGGACTGTCTTATCGGCAACACTGGGGCCCCACAGGGGACTGTCCTCTCTCCCTTCCTCTTCACTCTCTACACCATCGACTTCAAATACTGCTCGGAGACCTGCCATCTTCAGAAATTTTCAGAGGACTCTGCGGTAGTTGGGTGCATAAAAGGGGATGATGAGGGGAAGTACAGGATGGTGTTGGATGACTTTTGGCGCTTTTCCACTGCATGGAACGGTACGGTTCAGTTCAGTACGGATCGCTTTTGGGGGCTTTTCCACTGCGCAACGTACCTAGTACCAGGTACTTTTTTAGTACCACTTCGGCCGAGGTTCCAAGCGCACCGTACTGGTACTAAAACGTGACGTGTGTGTACTGCTGAGCAGTGATTGGTCCGAGAGAATCGTCACTACCAGCGTCATCGGAGTCGCGACAAACAACACCAAACGCGCTTTGTTTAAATCAGTAGCAGCAGCAGCAGCAATAGCCACCACAGCACTATTGTTGATTCGCAGGAGTCTTTAGTAAAAAAAGTAACAACAACAGTTATTTTTATGGCAGCAGCTTGGTCAGCCGATGAGGTCCAGACGTTCCTCTCGTTGATTGCAGAGGAGCGGATTCAGCGAGAGCTTGATGGGACAACACCGTATGAAAAAGTTTTTCAGGAAGTCGCTCAACTCTTTCGTTATAAATACTCAAAAAATAAAGTGTATTTTATAAAAACATGTATGAGGCGAGTGTGAATTAAATTTTTTATTGACAAAGCACTGGACATGAAACATTACATGTATTGTTGTATCCCGCCCATAATCCCGCCCACTTTGAGAGGTACAGAACCGCAGTGGAAAAGCAAACAGAACTATGCCGTTCCGAAGTGAGCTGTACCGAACCGTTACGTTCCATGCAGTGGAAAAGCGCCATTTGTTGCCTGGTGTGGGACGAACCACCTGCAAAGAAACGGTACAAAGACAAAAGAGCTGGTGGTGGAC
Organism: Paedocypris sp. Pulau Singkep; assembly: GCA_017309775.1. Classification (NCBI taxonomy): domain Eukaryota; kingdom Metazoa; phylum Chordata; class Actinopteri; order Cypriniformes; genus Paedocypris; species Paedocypris sp. Pulau Singkep. Next base: position 12,960 of record MU204308.1, on the reverse strand, counting down.
ATGAGGAGGACTAAGACCACAGTGACCCCAATCAACATCAAAGGGAACTGATGTGGACGTTGTGGAGGAATATAAGTACTTGGAGGTCTACCTTAATCACAAACTGGATTGGGCTAGAAATGTGAATGCAGTCTGCAAGAAGGGCCAGAGCCAATCGTGGCATGTCGTGGGAGCAGAACTAGACTCTCTGACTAAAGTGGCTGAGAGGAGGACGTTGTCCAAAATTGAGACCATTTTGGACTTTCCCTCTCACTGGTTTTTTAAGACTATTTATCTATGTATGCTGTTTTTCTTTTTCAAGTGTGTCGTTGTTGTTGTTATTATAAGCAAAGGTTTGTGAACTCTGAAATTGAAGGATGAAAAAAGAATTCCTGAGTCCTGATAGCCACGTCCATGAACTGATTGGATTCTGCATGAACTGATTCTGCAAAGTGGCGCTCCTGCGTCTTCATCACGCCTAACAGACAATTGGTGTGGTTGTCAAAACTGGTAATTATTGAAATAAAAATAAAAAAAATCTTTTAAAAAACCTGACCTCCTTAAAGCAAAAGAGTGAAGTTCCCAGCCGGAGTCAATCAGGTGTGCAGTAACGCCCAGGTAGTTGTCGTTACTTACGGACGTCCAGTCGTCGCCCAAAAGTGCCACCCAACGAGCCTCTTCCTGCTTCCTGGCTTCCGAATAAGAACGTAAGGCACTGTCTAACAAAAATGTGAAGATTGCAAACTAAAATAATAATAAAAAACAATAAATAAAATCGTTTTTGTTGTTTTTTATTTATTTTGTGTGTGTGGAATTTTTTGTGAAACTGACAATAAACGGGAACATTGCGTCATTCTTCGTCCATGAACGTTCCATTCTTCAGGTATTAGTTTTTATGTTTTTTGTATCTCAGACACAAACTCCTGTGTTGCATTCTTCTTGTTGGGAAGAATGCAACACAGGAGTTCCCTTTCATTAGTCATTGTCCTTTCATAGAGACCTGACTATGGGATAACGGATGAGTCAGCCATTCGCGTTCATTTGTACAAACCGGCCAGTGAACAGTCAAGTTCAATGACTGCATGAATTTGCATGCCACCTTTGACCCGTACCAGCTGGTATAAAAGGGCGGTGGCGTGCCACATGCAATTACCTTTCAGATGATTGAAGCCAGATCGTCGTTTCATCTCTGCAACCAACTCGATAAGGCTCTTCGTTGGAACTCTGCAGTAATCCAAGCTGGTTTTCGCTCCTCCGAAAAGACCCCGGAAGCAGCT
>MU204307.1:5198858-5228385 GCA_017309775.1 Paedocypris sp. Pulau Singkep | reverse complement strand
CACTTTTGAGGAAAATGTCCATTTCAGCTAAATCTATCCTAAAACCTAGTTAGAGGCATAGAAGACACTAAGAAATGAAAGATAAAATCAGTTTTGATGGGATATTTCACTTCAGAAACCTGACCAGGTCATTTGCTTTCAATACCCAAAACATGATTTTTACACTTTGAAAATGCACGTTTGTAGAAAATGTCCGTTTAAGCCAAATACTGCTAAAAACCAATAGAAGACACTAAGAAATGAAAGATAAAATCAGTTTTGATGATATCTTTAACCTCAGCAACTCTACCTGTTCATTTGCTTTCAATACCCAAAACGCAATTTTTAGAGTCAAAAATGCACTTTTGAGGAAAATGTCCATTTCAGATAAATCTTGCTTAAAACCTATTTAGAGGCATTGAAGAAACTAAGAAATGAAAGATAAAATCAGTTTTGATGTGATCTTTAGCTTCTGCAGGTTGACCTGTTCTTTAGCTTTCAATGCCCAAAACGTGATTTTTAGAGTGAAAATGCACTTTTGTGGAAAAAGTCCATTTCAGCCAAATATTGCTTAAAACCTAGTTAGACATTGAATAAACTAAGAAATGAAAGATAAAATCACTTTTGATGGGATATTTCACTTGACCATTTGACCACCTGACCATTTCTTTTGCTTTCAATGCCCAAAATTGGATTTTTAGAATCTAAAAAATGTACTTTTGTGGAAAAGTCCATTTCAGTCAGCCAAATATTGCTTAAAAACTAGTTAGCGGCATAGAAGACACAAAGAAATAAAAGATAAAATTAGTTTTGATGAGATTTTTCACTTCAGCAACGTGACCTGTTCATTTGCTGTCAACGACTAAAACGTTATTTTTGAGTCTGAAAATGCACATTTGTGGAAAAGGTCACTTTCAGCTAAATCTTGCTTAAAACCTAGTTAAAGGCAATGAATACACTATGAAATGAAAGATAAAATCAGTTTTGATGAGATTTTTCACATCAGCAACTTGACCTGTTCTTTAGCTTTCAATGCCCAAAACGTGATTTTTAGAGTGAAAATGCACTTTTGTGGAAAAAGTCCATTTCAGCCAAATATTGCTAGAAACCTAGGTAGAAGCATAGAAGACACTATAAGAAATGAAAAATAAAATAAGTTTTGATGAGATCTTTCACTCTAGTAACGTCATTTTCAGAGTCTGAAATTGCACCTTTGTGGAAAAAGTCCATTTCAGCCAAATATTGCTTAAAACCAATAGAAGACACTAAGAAATGAACGATAAAATCAGTTTTGATGATATCTTTAACCTCAGCAACTCTACCTGTTCATTTGCTTTCAATACCCCATACGTGATTTTTAGTCTGAAAATGCACTTTTGTGAAAAAAGTCAATTTCATATAAATCTTGCTTAAAACCTAGTTAGAGGCATTGAAGACACTAAGAAATTAAAGGTAAAATCAGTTTTGATGAGATCTTTAACCTCAGCAACTTGAACTGTGCTTTTGCTTTCAATAACCAAAACGTGATTTTTAGAGTCTGAAAATGCACTTTTGAGGAAAATGTCCATTTCAGCTAAATCTTGCTTAAAACCTAGTTAGAGGCATAGAAGACACTAAGAAATGAAAGGTAAAATCAGTTTTGATGTGATCTTTCACTTCTGCAAGTTGACCTGTTCTTTTGCTTTTAATGCCCAAAACGTGATTTTTAGAGTGAAAATGCACTTTTGTGGAAAAAGTCAATTTCAGCCAAATATTGCTTAAAACCTTGTTAGAGGCATTGATACACTAATCTATCTTTCATTTGAAAGATAAAATCAGTTTTGATGAGATCTTTCACTTTTGCAACTCAACCTGTCTTTAGCTTTCAATGTTGAAAACCTCACTTTTAGCCAGAAATAATGCATTTTAAAAAAAAAGAAATTAAGCCAAATTTTGCTAAAATCCTTGTTAGCGGCATAGAAGACACTAAGAAATGTAAGATAAAATCAGTTTTAATCAGATCTTTCACTTTTGCAACTCAACCTGTTTTTAGATTTCAATGTTGAAAACTTCATTTTCAGCCAGAAATAATGCACTTTTCTGAAAGTGCACTGTAAAAAGTGTCTCGTTGGATCAAAGTAAAACATTTGCGTCAACAGATAAAACCCATAACGTTTACTTTGGTTCAACTTGGAATTTTACTTTGAAAGGAATAAATTATCCACTACTTAGCCACTGCAAAAAACATTTTTGAATCTATTTAAGTTTTTTAAAAGTTTAATGAAATCTCAAATGATACATTTTCTTAATTGTTTTTAAATTTTTCTTTAATTTCTTAATTCCTCATTGGAAGGGTTAAAAAAGACCACCACCATAATATATGCGTCAATTTGCATCTTCTTTGATTTGGCCTTGTTTACTAATGAGTTAAATTTAAATAATAATACTGTTTATACACTGTAAAAAGTTCCAATGGGGTGTCGTTACTTTCAAGAAGCTTTGATACTTGATCTATCTCAAATTACACTGTAAAAAGTACCAAAAGCGTGTCGTTACTTTAAATTCTTTTTTCTACCTGATCTAACTCAAAGCGTTTAATTTTCTGTCTTCCATCAGTTTAATGTAAACTTTGTGCTTCATCCAAATTAAAAGTAAGTACAAATGTAAGTCTTTACTTTACATCCAAATGTAAAGTAAATTAATTTTTTTGAAATAAAGTAAAAATGTGCTTTGGAGCCAGATGATGATGAGAAGAGAAGACCTTGTTTCTTGGATTGGCCGATGAGAATTGGCCAATGAGCCAATGAGAAGCTTGCATTTGGTTTACGCATTTTTAAAAACTCTTTTGAACTTTAACATAAATCATAAACACATTAACATGATCTTGTTCAGTTCTAAGAAGGAGCAATTGAAGCGATTTGCCTTAAAAGGAAACAATAGATGTTTTAATAAGGTAGTTATGTAAACAACCATGAATGTGTCTCTTTATGTGAGCAGAGACTCGGCTGCATTTTTACCTGTTTAACATTTCTACAAGGTGGTGCTATTGCTGTCTGTTTGTGGACCAACTGAGCAGATAATATGTTCATTGAAGTCTTTTATATGGCAGCTTATTTGATTAAGTTGTTAATACACCTCAGTGGTCAGTTCAGATTTTTAAATATATAATGTTAGATACTCTTATAAACCTTATTATTATTATTTAAATTCAACCCGTTAGTACACAAGGCCCAATCAACGAAGATTCAAATTTACCCATATATTATGATGGTGGTCTCTTTTTTTTAACCCTTCCGATGAGAAATTAAGAAAAATGTGAAAGCAATTAAGAAAACATGTCATTTGAGATTTCATTAAACTTAAAAACTTAAATGGATTTAAAAATGTTTTTCGCGCTGGCTAAGTAGTGGATAGTTAATTCCTTTCAAAGTAAAATTTTAAGTAGAACCAAAGTAAACGAATTAGGTGTTATCTGTTGACTCAATTTTTTACTTTGATCCAACGAGACACTTTTTACAGTGTATGAGTATCTAAGATTATATTATGAAATCTGAACCTTGTGTCTTGACCACTGAGGCGTAACAACTCAATCAAATAAGTTGCCTTATAAAAGACTTCAATGAAGATAATATTTGCTCAGTTGGTCCATTTCACAAATAGACAGCAGCAGCAGCACCACCTGTTATGGAAATTTTTAAAAAGTAAAATTGTAGCCGAGTCTCTGCTCACATAACGAGACACATTGATGGTTGTTTACATAATTACCTTATTAAAACATCTATTGTTTCCTTTCAAGACAAATCGCTTCAGTTGCTCCTTCTTACATCTGAACAAGATCATGTTAATGTGTTTATGATTTATGTTTAAGTTTAAAAGAGTTTTAATGCATAAAGGAAAAGCAAGCTCCTCATTGGCCAATTCTCATCGGCCAATCCAAGAAACAAGGTCTTCTCTTCTCATCATCATCTAGCTCCAAAGCACATTTTTACTTTATTTCAAAGAAATTAATTTACTTAGTTAGATCAAGTATCAAAACGTCTTTAAAGTAATGACAGCCCATTGGCACTTTTTACCGTGTAAGAAATGAAAAATAAAATCAGTTTTAATGAGATCTTTCACTTCTGCAAGTCTAACTGTTTTTAGCTTTCAATGTTGAAAACCTCACTTTCCGCCAGAAATAATGCACTTTTCTAAAAAAGTGAAATTAAGCCAAATGTTGCTAAAAACTTTGATAAGAGGCATGGAAGACTAAGAAATGAAAAAGAAAATCAGTTTTAATGAGATCTTTTATTTCTGCAACTTGATCTGTTCTTTTGCTTTCAATGCTGAAAACGTCATGCACTTTTAATGCACTTTTACAAAAAAGTCAAATGAAGTTAAGTTAAGTTGTTAAAAACCTTCTTAGAGGTATAGAAGGTATAGAAGAAATGAAAGATAAAATCAGATTTAATTAGATCAATGCAACTTTCAATTGATCTGAAAATGCTTTCAATGCTGAAAACGTAGTTTTGCGAGATCTCGTAAAAAAAATGTCCATGTCCATGTCCCTTCGGGGGCTCCGTAAGTACCTTGGAGCTACTCTATGACGTTTAGAATATTTATGTGGGAAATCTTAACAGTCTCAAAATACACTAAGTGTGTTTCATAGTCATTCTGCAATTCTTCTTCTTTTCTAATTTTATTGATGTTCATTCAAGGAAGCTTACAGTGAAAAGCACATCACACTATGACCTCATGTAGATCAATATATAGACAAAACTGCTCAGTGATGGACGTGGAATAGCACCTGAAACACATGTGGAAATAGCTGGGAAATATGATGCCATCTCTCAACATCCACATCCTTCTATCCATCAGTCCTTCCGTCCTAAAATATTAAATTTATTAATTTAAAGCTATTCTTCTCAATCCATTCCTCAGTCTTATGGGTTGTGAAAGCAGCAGGCAGTTTTAGGTTTGCAATTGTAGATAGCGATGCATAGAAGATCTTTGAGTGAAGATTTAACCAAAGTATAAATAAAAGTCCATGGTGATGTCTTACAGAAGCTCCTGAGAACTTTCAAAAGACTTTCCTTAAAGTGATAAAAAAAAAAAAACAACTTAGAAGATGTTCTTGTGATTTTGAAATGAGAATGTGTATGATTTTGTGCAGACTGTCTAGTGTGGTCTACACTCGGGAAAGTCCAAATTTGTGTTTAAAAAGGCAGAATGAATGCCAACATGTACCTTTCAATCTATAATAAGGCCAAAAACTTGTTTATATGTACAAATAAGGAAGTATTAGCATGCAGTCTAGAGAATCCTTTCTTCAAAAGCTATCAATACGGACAGAAGGATAAAAGCCCAGACGATTCGTTATAGGCTGGACTGTCATGAAGAATCAAGCAGACGAGCCTCAACAGTCAAAAAGAGGTCGGTTAAGACAGTTAGAGAAGGACTATAGGTATACCACTGAAAACACACTGGATGATTGTTTTTTCTCAGCCCAAACATACAGTTCAGTTAATCTTTTGCCTCGGCGAGTCTGTTGATCATTTCTTTGCTTTTCTTGGTGACGCCAACCTCTGGCTTTGGCTCCTGAAGACTCTTCTTCTGGCTCGTGATTAGTTTCTCCTTTGTCTTTTTCACTGGTTTGCTAAGGCTTGTGGTCTTTTTTTGCTTGGAAAGCGACGCAATAGGCCTCTCCACCTACAGGAATAAAAATAGAACATTTTGTTGTGTTGTTTTTCAGATTTGCAGAGGCGATTCTCAATTGCTCCTGTTTGTTTTACATTTTAACAGGTTTTTATTGTTTGTCGTTTGTGTCATTAAATCAACCCTAAAGCCATTCAGCTAGAAACTTAATGCAAGTTTCATCTAAAAAAACAGCCCCAAACAGTTTCAGAGTCGTGTGAAGTATGCTTGAGTTAGTACATGGCATTCGTTAGTATCTCATGATCCAAATACATGTTAGAATTGGTTCCCACTGAAAAACTGATGCTGATGCAAACTCAGAAGAAGTAGTTTAGGACACAGTGACGTGTAAATCAAATGCTAGATTAGATTTTGTTGTATAGATTTTAGGGATTGATTTGTGATTATCTGAATAATTAGGGGTTCGAGCACAGAGGGCTAATAATTCTCTCTTGAGTATGATTTTTTTTTTATTGCAATACTATTGTAAGATAAAAGAAAGGCCAAAAGTTCTTCTACCAAAAAATAGTTTTTAGGTGGAAAAGGACGCATTATTGCTTTGCAACCCCAAGTCGAGACTGGTTATTTGAGATGCCAGTTAAAGGGGTAAATGTGTGTTCTCTGCTTTATTGGGAGAAATCCTAAAGTCCAAAAACATATCATATTGCTTAACGCAAATTTGTGCCGATTTATTGAGAGACGATGTGGGGTAGAATGAGAAAAATGAGCCAGCGCACAGACCCACATTCACAACATTACCTAGATAGATACGCAAACTTACAGAGAGATAGAAAGTGAAAAGGCTCGAACCCCACAACGTTGCTCATATAATTTTCTACGTTTCTTTCATATTTTAATGTTGCTGTGAATACTTAGAAACTGTGAAGAACACATCTCATGTTTGTTACACAAAAGTGTGATCAATCGCAGTGATAGACGTGAGAGCAGTTTGGATACCAGTGGAGTTATGGAGCCCAATTAGTATATTTTAGCATTCATCCATCTTAAGTATTCAGTCAGAGAATTTCTAAATCCGTATAAAGGAGTTTGCCTATACAATCTGCTTTCGAGGATGACCTATAAAATGTGAAAAACTGTTGTTTCATGCAAAAATGCCAAGCGTTTAGGAAATCCTTATTGTGCCAAGGATCTAAACAGATTGGACCTCTATGATGGTGCATGTGGTGAGGACACTAGGTACTTCATGCTTGGCAAAAGAACCACTGAACACACCTGACTACAGAACTGAGCTGCTGTCACTTTCTGAACAGTCCTAGAAGAATCAGAAACATCGACTCCATCAACACGCACACACACACACACACACACTGATTCAACACACTGCATCAGAAGATGGGGAAACAAAATAGTACAAGAAGAAGAAGAAAGTGAGGTGATTGAAAATGTGCCATTTGGAATGGTCCCTAGTGGCCATATTGACAAATTAAAATGTAGATTTTACATGTAAAATGTCTTAATAGATAAAGACTGACAGACAAACAAACAGACAGCCAGAGAGACAGGACAACGTATTGTTCTCTTTTCTCTTCTTCTTGAAGAGGGATTCAACAACTGTGCCAACTGCATGTGCCATTTGTGCGCTTTGAGACAGTTAAAACTGTGAAAAGCGCCTTGCAAATGCTCAGAACTTGAACTTGTTATGTTTGCCTTCTGTTGTAGTGGTGTTATTGCTTGTGAATGTGAAAGATCGAGCACCTTGCTGGGTTGGCTGTATAGGCTACGAATCCGGCGCCGATCCATCAACTTGTTGTCTGTGGCCAGAGGTTTGGCCTGCTCGCCCTTGTAAGTGGCGCTGTAGCTAGTCTCCAGGTTGGTCTTCTCCTCAGTGAGAATCTTGTAGTGAGACTTTGCTTTGATGGGTTTCACTCGTTTAACATCTGCATACGCTTTAAACTCCGTCCTCCCATGAAGAAAACAGCCATTATAACAAACATTACATATTGTTATTGTCAAAAAGCTCCTTGCAAATATAACATCACAAAAGTAAGAATGTAAGAGACACATGTAAGAATTCACTAAACGATTAAGTTAAAGAGTATTTTATAAAACACTTTTCAGAGATCAACTCATACAAGCTGAACAAAACTATATTCAGTATGTGCAGTAAAATAATTTTAGTTAATAAAACTAGCCAAAATAGAGTTCAGACCCAAACTTGGCAGAATTAATACTATAAATAGTTTTATTGTTTATAATAAATTACCTATAGGAGCTTCCAGACGTGACTTCCTGTTTAATCTGTCGGTTCAGAGCATCAGCTGCCGATCTCCTGTTTCCGTCCACAGCAGCAACTTGATTCGTCTCGTTCCTTTTTTCTTTACTCTCTTTTTCATGCTGCTTTTCCTCAACCTCACATTTCTCAACGCCGGTGTCCGCGATGTCTTGTTTCGGTTTGGAGGACTTGCTCTCGGCCATCGGTTGCACAGCGGCGCCGTGTTTTGGGATCCAGGGATGATCTTTTTTCGGAATGGGCCACGGCTTATAATCTTTTTGGTACTGAGTGACGTTGCTAAAAGGGGCTTTGGATAGTTGGTACTCGTCTCGAGGTTTACAGCTTCGTTCAGGACGTACACTCCATGCTTTAAAATCCTCGCGCATCACTGAAGCCCCCGACACGTCTTGAAATGAAGGTGGTGATGATGTTGATGCTGCTGCGGCATCTGCGTGAGCGCCTCTGGGCGACGCCTCTACTTGGACGCCATGACCAGGCTGGTTTTCTGTGGTGACCGGCTTTTGTGAGATGAACGATCTGGGTTGAGGGTGCAGGTGCTGCACCTCGGCCACATCGGAGTATTTAGTGAAAACCATCGGCACTGCAATGTCACCTTTGTCCAGCTCAGTCCAGAAGCGGTTGATGCAGCAAGCCCTGGTGATACAGGGCCATGCCATGATCGATGACGACAATACTTGAGTCCTGAAAGAAACAATCCGCAATGTATTAAAACAACGCGTTCAAATGACTTTTCCCGCAGAAAAGAGACGGTTCTTCTACCGATTGTTCCGTCAGAACCAAGAAGCCTTTCGCGAGGTTGGAGCGTCGTTCGCACTCACGCATTTGCACAAGAGTAAAATGCGAGCAACGCTTTTGTCATTGCTTAGATACTCGTGTTTCATCCAAGCATTGCTGCGGAGAGAAGCGTCACCTGAAGCGGTCCGCGTACGAGCAGCGTCGGGTGGAGTCGGAGACGCGGCTGTATAAACGCGTCAAACCCGAAATGGTTAAACGCTGCTCATTTAACCGTTTCGGTACCGAACACTTCTACGTGCTGTAAAATCGTCACATTTTACAGCATTTAGTCCTGATTGGTAAAGTTATTATAGTTTTTTTTCGTGCTGAATTTATTTGCGTATATATACATACACACACACATGGGAGACTTGTTCAGGGTACAAAGGATTTTGAATAAGGAATAGGCTACTCCATTTGCAAAGCAAATCATTGCAAAGTTTCATAACTGGACAATCAGTTCCAAATAACAACACTACCAAATTGTGCAAAATCTCTTTGAGAAGTCTTCATCTGCAGTGGAGTCTCCTGATATTAATAAAAATGCCTTAGATGTTTATTGTACACTGTACATAAAAAGCATGTTGCAAAACATTAACAGTTCGATCTAGAGGTCCAGTGGGTTTTCGGAGGGGCAGGACTTATACAGGCAGCTATAACGTTTACAGCTGTTTATCTAAAACGTTTAATGCATGGTTTGACCATGCCTGAGCTATACAGTCATACAGTAATTACTGTCAATATTTATGTACTGTACTATAACATTGTTAGGTCTTTTATTGTCATCCATACATCAACCAAAATAATACATTTTATTTTGCAGACTACCTGTATCAATATATATATGTGTGTGTGTGTGTGTGTGTGTGTGTGTCTATATATATTATTCACAGTTGGCTATGTTAACTGTTCATGGACAGGGGTAGAGAAGGAGCAGTGTTCAGTAGCCCCACAGCGTATAGATACATGCTTGTTTGCTTGTATGGATGTTCTGGCCTGGAATGGATCTGTACCTTCTCCCTGACGGCAGCAGGTGAAAAGGGTTGTACGCATAGGTGGTTGGTACCACAGGATGTTGTGTGCACTCTTCAGAGGAGTTCTGATGATTCTCCATGCTGCATTCACTACCCACTGGTTTCTCCAGCCTGCCTCATGCTCAGACCATGGACAAGAACATGATCAATAAGCGTAGCTCAGATTTCATCAGATATTACCTTTCTTAGTTTTGGCTAAACACCTCAACCTCTCACAAACTCTTCCTCAGATTTCCTGAGCTTCAGAATCCATTGTTCCCTCATATGGCTTATTAAACATACGTTTATGTCATTCATCATTCATCAACTGTTTTCAATTTTGATTTATAGTGTTCAGACAGTGATAGTAGTGCTTTCGTTGCGTCTGATTTTGTCCTTATGCAGCATGGGTGAATCTCAAGGAAAATGTGTTGGAAAGTCGTGTCTACATGTGAAAAGTGCTTTGCCAAATCGGTGACTGATTCAATCAGTGTGTTTGGTTCAAGAGTTTAGTGAGCTTAGCGATCGAGAAAAACTGTAATAAATATTCCATTCAAAAGATTTATATTAATTAATTAATAACTCAATTAGTTATTCAAATGTGTCAATTAATAACATGCACTTTTTTAAATCAAGAAACCGAAAAAAGCAAAACAAATGCGTATTAAAAAACACTATTTTAATGGAGACATTTTGCCGAATCTTTTGTAGACTCGACACAATTGCAAAAAAATGTGACAGAAAATGTTTCTCTATGAGGGAAAAAGATACAATCACTTATAAAACCAAGTGAGTCGATTCCTTCCAGGTTCTGGTTTAACACTCATTATCTGTGGATGGTGTGGAGTTCTTTTATCCACTCTCGTTCTTTTCTGGATATCTTTTCATGTAGCAATCAACCATTTCTTCCAGGTCAGTTTTACTTTGGCAATTGATGTTGAGAAAAGCCAGATATTTGCAGCGCTGCTTCACTGTGGTGTCTCTCAGGTACGCTTGCAAACGCTTCTGAGCACTTTCAGCGTAACTTCCTGCCAGCTTCAGCAGTGGCAGTGTTACCAATATTTTCAAGAATGCGTTGACATTGGGGAAGAACTTGACGTCCGAGTGCTGCAGCGTTTCGTGAATGGTGCTTGGCAGACTCACCTCCTTGCCTCTGTGCTTCCACTTTATCTTCCAACAGTGCAGCTCTGCTGAAAACGTGTCTGGGTGGGGCAGATCACTTCTGTATAGGTCTGCATGTGCTTCCTCGGTGGTGTTGAACCTCATCTGCCCCATGACGGCAGGTACTAGAGACATGCACTTCAGTGCTTTGAGATGAGTCTCGTGGAAGATCTCCTTAACCTCCTGTGTAATATACTCCATCACAGGGAGCGTTAGATAGTCTTTGAAGAACAATTCAGGCTCCATTTCTTTGATCTCCTCCATATGTAGCTTCCTGAGAAACAACCTGGGGACTTTCACTGGGACTTCCATTGTAGTGGCCAAATTGAGCGCCTCTTCAAACCAGAATTCATGGTAAACCTCTAGGTTGTCTGACACTTCATGCAAGGAGTGCAACACGGCCGTCAGACTGTTGGCGGCAAAGAACACGTCAATTGTTTCTCCTTGCAGGTTCTTGCCGAAGGCTCTCGTGAAAGACAAAGCATTCTTTAGTATGACCAACGTCACAAGGAACTCAAAGTCCGCTAAAGCTTCAGAAATATCATACGCATCACTGATGGTTTGCTCGGTCCATTTTAGTTCATCATTGTCGTGAATGTGGTCCAGACAGAGCAGAAGGGGTTCCATCAAATCAACGGCAATCTCAAAAACATTGTGCAGATGTGTCCATGATAGAGGCAAACTCTCCTTGAGATCCTTCTCTTTCTCTGTGTTTCCCTGGTAGATGAGTGAGATGAAGTTATCAAGCTCAGCCTGCAGCAGAGGAGAAGCTTTGAAAAATGCATTTGTCTTCTTCAGAACAGACATTACGTCTTGTACACCACTCAGTGGCAGGCCATTAGCAAGGTAGACGTTTAGCGCACAGCTGGATGGAGGGGTGATGACGGCCATGGGGAACTTTTCCTTCAGATGAGCAGCAATCACCTTCATCTTTGTGGCAAGGATGCCGAATCCCTCATGGGCTTGTCCCCTACAGTCCTCCATGCTGAGACCCCATTCTTCTGTTATCTGAAAGAGTAGTCTTTTGGTAATGGCCGCCTCTTCTCCTTCAAACAACAGGAACTCAATGAACTCCTCCCTGAGAATGTTGGCATCATCAACAAAGCGCAGAAATATAGGAAGGTGTTCTCCTTCCGGGAAGATGACGGATTCTCCGGTGACGATGGAGAAAAAGCGACATTCCCGGACTTTCTGAAGAATTTCCTCTCGTGCACATCTCTCGCAAACCTCCATCATTTGTGTCTTCTGAAGCGCTGGGCAAAATTCTTCGTTCACAGCCAACGCCTCAAACTTCTGTCTGAGGAACTCATCACCGGCATGAATGCGATTCTCTATAAGTGCCTGAAAGTTACTAGGGGAAAAGAGTTGTTCTGTTTTGCTGAGCTGAACCTCGTCAGTTCTGGAACCAAAATATATGTTTTGCCTTCCGATCAGAACCACAGCTTGAAATAAGGACCTTAAGAACTCCCTCAGTTCCCTTTCCTCAGACGTCATCTGAGCTGGAAGCTCCTGGACTGGCTTGGCATTAACCTCAGCATCACTGTCTTTCTGTGAGGGGACATGCTCTTCTAAGGACTCCACTGAAAAGAGACGGAACATTAAAAGACAAGGATTACAAGATCAAAAACGATTAACTAGATAGAATGTTTCAAAACGTTACTTGTCAAAGTCTGTGTTACTTACATCGCCTTTCTTTGATCTTCTGAACCTCTTCATCTGTCTAACAAAATACAAAAGGATAGTTTTGAATCAATACTAATAAATATATACCATAATGGTTAGGGACTTCCCAGTCTGATTTCCAGTCTCAGGATTGGAGCTGATGAAGCTAATTATGTCAGAAAGACTGTCAGAGCATGATATTCATATCATTCATATAGCTGTTAGAGCTATTCAAAAATGTTCAAAGCAGCATAACTGGACAATACACAGACATTTTACAACAAGATATAGTTAGAGCTTGGTGTAGATTCTACTGTGAGAAATCAATGTGTGAAAGTGGGAAATAAATGTAACAAATACTGAAACTATTTCATTCAGTTTCATTAAACCAGACATTGCAGTAAAAGTAGGTTGTGAAGCTTAAGAAGACGTCGAAGTCTGACAATCGATTTGTGTTTTGAATGTCCAAAGTGCATTTTGTGTATATATTTTTTGCGTTTGTGATTAAGAATTGTGTGTGCCTAATAACCAGATTAAGAATTAGATCTCTAAACATTTAATAGCTCCAATCAGACTGGGATTTCACAAATATTGATAGTATATCCAAGTATATCCACTTATCCATTTTAGTGATCCATTAGCAGAATACAACATTGTACCCGTTAAAACAATTAATAAAGGTTAAACATTGGAGAGGAAACTCTACCAGCACTTTGATGCGTTTGCGGTGTCTGCTGTATGGGTTGCCAAGGTGACTGGTTAAATCAAAAATGGTAGGAATGGCAGTCTCCTTCAACACGGTCCTGTACGGACTCTAAAAAAGACAAAATACATTCATTTATGGGCAAAAACATTTTGTGAGAAATTTTTTGAAGTTGCCATTACAGTTTTGCAGATCATCTCTGGTTCAAAGTGTTTGGCACAGAGCCGGTAGTGTTTGTTTAGTTGGTCTGATGTTTTCTCCTCCAGATCAGCACGGCGACAGTTCTCCACCCACATCCTGCATCTAGAAAATAAAGAAAAAAGGGTGTCTAAAGGTGTCAGAATTTATTTTACTTCTAATGACAAGCACAAGGTATTTTTCATACCATGTCTGATGTACAAATATACAGGTCTCATACCGGTCATGTCTGGTGTTTCATATTGAGAGGAGAAAGACCAATTTGTAAGTTTGAAATTAAAAGGAAAAAATACAAACGAAAGAAAAACATGGCAGGCACAAACTGAAAATGCAAAGATTTGACTGAGAAACACTGTCGTGACAGGCAAATGCGCTGGTAATGGCGGTAAGCAAACACCACAAACCTACAACACTTAACACTAACAGACACACAGAGAACTAGCAGCTAAAGACAGGTCTGTGAATACACGACTGGGGGAACAAGGTTTCAAGACAGAATCGAAACTAATCATCAATCAACCACATATTTAACGAGAAGGTAGGAGAACAAGGACTTTTATACTATTAAAGCAACATGTGAAAATGAGAAGAATTCGAAGCTAAATGTGTTACACAGACTATTTCAAAAATGAATTTCTCCGCTGTGGGACAATTAAAGGCTTTTTCAATTCAATTTTAATTACACTAGACTGAAGAGCAGGACAGTCTGCGACACAGTTCTGTCTGAGTTTTGAAATGAAAGAGGTTGAGATTATAAGTTGTTGATGGTTTATTGTTAGATATTGTTTGATGATCAAGTTGTTAGAAAAATACAACGTAATATTGCACAATAGTACACCTGCACAAACTATAAAGAAAAAGCAGAGAGTAATCAGGCAGAGACGTTCTTTGTCTTACAGTGACGGGATCCTGAGCTCAATCGTTCAAGTCTTCCAACCAGTGCACGGAGCGTTTACTGACATAATACGTTGTCTGGGAAATATGCGCTATACATGTATGTCTATTGTGAAATCACTGTGTCACTTTGGAGCATTTATAGGCGTTGTAAGTGTAACGCGACTGCGTGATGCCTCACCTCTTCGGATCCCTAGGAAACCTGAAGAAAGCGACGTCAGACTGCGTGCTTTTCCTGGTACAGTTTGGCGCGGCGCAGAAATTTGGCATTGCGATTACTTATATTTCTCGTATCTCGTGCCCGCTTTATTCCGTTTTCACTACCGAAACATAATTATACTGCATTATTAAACAAGGCTTGCAGACCAGCAGCGACAATACTGTTTACGCCGTTACCCACAGTGCAGTGCGTTTCAATCCCACAATGCATCGCAATAAACACCAAGGCAAGTCACTTGATTCAGATTCAGCTTGATTCAGCGCTGTTTTACGTTTTTTAAAAAAGGATATTTTGATCTGTACGATTGTTTTTTCTTCTTCTAAAAACATATGCAAAGCTGTGAAATCTAAACACATGAAATCTATTTTGTGCTGACACAAAATAACTAGAATTAAAATTTGGTCTTAATTTGGATTTTACACAATGTTTTATACAATTTAACAGACAACAATTTGACAAATTCAATGATCAAAAATGTATACTCTTTTTATTGTAAAATAGTAGATACATTACACAAATACAGATAAAGTATATATATGGGGGGGGGGGTAAACTAAATAGGATCAAGCTGGTGATGAAGAGGAGGTATCAATGAATTATAATTGTTTGGGTAAAGGAAGAACTACAGTGCAGGCAAGCATCAGGAAGCAAAGGAGATGCATATGAAGACAGTTGTTTAGCTTTGGGTGTATAGAACAATTGTGGTTTACATGTGTCTGTTAAAATCGTCTATAATTGCCTGAATATAATGGTTCCCTCAAAATGGATGAACGAATGAATGAATGAATTGTACTTCACTGCACTCTCAAAGCTGGAGGTTCCGGGCCTCAGCCATCACTGTGTCTGGATCTCCAACCTCTTGACCAACAAACCACAAGCAGTGCAGATGCAGCACATATCTTCCTCAGCACTGGAGGAATTCCGAGCCCCCTACTGTACTGTACGCTGTTCACTTATGACTGTTGCCATTTTACGGAGCCTTAGGGGAGAGAATGGACAGATTTCCAGTACCTACAGTAGGTGTTCACACCACAAAGGATCACTCTTGTTCTTGCCACATCAGCAAGGCCCGGCAGTATCTATACCATCCGAGAAGGTACTTCAGACTTCCATCTCAGGTGCTAAAGAACTTCTACACTGCACCATTGAGAGTATCCTGATGGGAAACATCACTTCCTGGTTTGGGAACAGCACCATGCAGGACAGACAAGACCTTCACAAGGTGAAACAGTCGGCTGAACCATTCACACAAAGATCCATTTTTGGACGTGCATGCTTCACTTTTGCTCTTGGGTCACTTTAACTAAACCTTTTCAACCACTAGCTTATTATTTTATTTTGCCACTTTTTTTCTCATGTACCTTTTATTAGACTTAATCTATTAGACTAGATGACGAGTCTACGAGCCCCCGAAGGGACATGTAAAAAAAATTCCATGTGCCTTCGGGGGCTCCGAGTCTGAAGATTCTTCCTTCGCAAGCAGGAATACTACGGAAACCGAAGTATTCCGGAAGGAATTCTGCTTTCCTACTTTTGATTGTGTAACACTCGACGCCATCGCTAGTTTGATTGGTCTTTTAACTGTCCAGTGAGGGAGGGCGTGTCTGTAAAGTGTTGGAGTTTAGTGGTAAAGTTAAAATTAGTAATAGTTCAAATTGGCAGATGCGATTCTGAGTGTGAGCGCAAGCGGCTTCAAAAATACCGGAGAGTGAGAAGATGCAAACGCGTGGCTGCAGAGTGTTAGCGAACATGAATATTGTAACGTCCCGGATGGATGAGGACGCCAGATGATTCACAACGTTCGTTTATTAGGTTGCTGTCGGCCACAACCAAGCCAAAACCACAGCTTCACTTCCAGAACAGGTCGCACACACTCACGAACAGCGAAGCCCGGCTCTCGCTTGCCACACCCCCTCGAAAAGGCTGGAGCCAATGGTTGCACACATAAAACAGAACAATGAATAAACACACATGCATTTAATTAAACATGAGCCTGAGAACACAGAACCAACACTTTCCGAACACGTTACAATATCAAGCAAACTGCAAAATGTATCAGAGTATTCAGCGAGGCTCACGTTGTCTGTCAGACGTCATACCTCAGGAGAGCAGCATTCACAACACCGAGCCCACAAACACCAAGCTACTGTCAGACAGTTCTTCATACACCAAGCCTCTCCCGAAGAAGACATGGTAATAATGACAGTGTAATTATAATTACCAAATATTTTATTTACCGGTATTTATTTGCTAAATAAATGTTTCAAATTCCGTGAAAAAAGTCTGTGGAAATCCGTCTGGATCATTTTTGAACAGTCTGTTAAAATAATAAAATTATTATCGAAAACATTTCAACATTAATCCCTGTATCATAAAATTATGTAGTCGTCACCACGCCCACAATGTCCCGCCCCCAACGCCCCTCCCCCCGTCCCTTATTTTTAGGTATCAAAAGTGGTAACTCTAAACTACTCAGTCATTTAGCAGACGCTTTTATCCAAAGTAACTTACCGTATGTCATAACTTTTGACAAAGAAACACCAGATCCCAGATTCCCAGGGAAAGCAGGACGTTGATAACATCTGCTTTGCTGACTGAGCTAAAGTACAGTACTAAAATACTGTATACAGTTTTAAATAAAAGTTTCCACATTAATAACAAGCTAGTGGTCTATTACTTTCTGACTCTTTCTAAAAGGTGAATTTGTAGTTTTGTGCGTTAGTAGTACTACATCAAATGTTGTGTTTTGTGTGTTAGTAACACATCACATGTTCTAATTAGGAATTGACACAACACATCTTTATTAATTATTAATTATATTATATTAATTAATTATATTATTATTAATACAAGTGTCATCGGTGCTACATATCACAAATACCAACAATAAATGGGTTCACATCATTTGGTATATATTGAGACAAAACTGTCATGAAAATATTGCACAGTTGTAAACATCTGGATCATGTGGAAGGGCTTCATCATCAACAGGTTGTCACTTGTCCTTTAAGTTCAGGCGATGCAAACATCCCATTGAGTCGACCTTGTTTGTGTGTGTGTACTTGAGAACCTACCAGAGCAACAGTTTATTATTTACACACTAAATTTACATTTGAAATGTACTGTATTCCTCTTCTCTCTGCCCCTTCCTCTCATCTGATCTAATGGCTCCTATTATACAAATGTCTATGTAAACATGTCATTGATTAACTCACCGGAATAAATCCAATGCAACAGCACTGGAGGAGACTTTTGTTCAAAAGCCCATCATTAAATAAGTGTACGCACAGGCGACGAAGAAACACCGATATTCGATTATGTGGTTGGTAGGAATGTAGAAAATTCTCCCATGTAGGAACGGATTTTAGAACAACGGCTCTCCCGGGAAACCCCGAAAGCCTCTGACGCAGCCGTTCTCAGGTGGGAGAAGCTCTTCTGAGACGCGGCTTCTTCCTCACAAGCTGTCCGTCTTCCCGGCTGCTCGCACATTCAGCGGCGCCCGCAAAACTATTGGAACACACTCCAGTCATTAACACCGCTGTTGTCTTCCATCACAGTGACTGCCGATCTGACCCGGAAGTAGATTCAAATTCAAAAGTATTGCGAGACCTCGTATTGTCTCGAGACCTCGTATTGTCTCGCAATAATTTTTGCGATATCTCGCAATAGTTTTTGCATTATCTCGCAATAATTTTGCGAGATATCGCTTTTTTCCCCATGTCCCTTCGGAGGCCCCGTAGAATACGAATAGAAGACGAATCTTTTGCACATGGCGCTCGAACGAACCGAGTCGTGTACATGGACGCTGCCAAAACAAGAGCTGCGAATAATGGTTTGGATAAGTGTGACAATCGAGCCACATGTGAAATGCGAGTAATACATTTACATACGGGCAGCTTATTTTATCTTTTATCTTATCTTTCATTATCAAACTTTTGATTCGATAAATACCCATTTAATACGTCCACCATATTATGTTCATTTTTGCATTTTTTTTAAAGAACAGTCTTATCCTTTGACGAACACTAAACAAAACAAATTGAAAAGTTGGGCTCGTCCGGGATTTGAACCCGGGACCTCTCGCACCCGAAGCGAGAATCATACCCCTAGACCAACGAGCCACACAATTGCTGTTGGAACCACTGCTGAACTACAAATATGTGTAACAGAAATAAAAGACGTTTGTATGTATCGCGGGCGTAGTTCAAATACAAGAGTAAAGCGAGCCAGGTAATAAAAAAAAAAGCCAAGAACGCGTCAATTAACTTGTTTTTTTATATATCATACATAAGACTGTTTGAATATAACACAAAGGGCATTTTCATATACACAGCAAAGCCTGAACTAGATCTTACAATCTGTGGACAAGTATCCTTTTCCTCCATGCTGTTCAGCTAGATGCATGTTTAGTGGAAAGGGGGTTAGAAAATCTAAGAACAAAACCTGAAGGCAGAGAAATGTTTAATTAAAACCCAAGATCTTGTGTTTCAGTGACACTGTCTATAATACTTTAATAGAAAAGTAGGGAAAAACAGACCAGGAAAACCATGAGCATCATTAAAGTGTATACATACATGCGTCATATACCCTGTGAAACAAGTGCGGCCTCTTCTCCTCAATATAAAGCGCGCAACCTTCAGTGTCGGAATAAAATGTGAGCCAGACTCATGAAGGGCTCAGAATATAATCAAAGTTAAAAGACATAGCAATGTAATGGACATACCAGCAGGAGCAACGTAGTGAGTTCTATACTTTCCTTTATTTAAAAAAATATAAATATATATACATAAATTCTATTTCAACTATTAAAAAGGGGCTGCATTTCATGAAAACTGCACTAAAATCCGGCATCTTTTAGTCACAGGTGCACTCTTAGAGTTTAGAATTTTTGCCTTTTGGAATGTTTATCATCTTCAGCACTCAATTGTTTTCCAGCAAAACATTTCCCACCGACATTCTTCAGGTAAACGGATCAGCACTGATTTGAATTGAAAGTGTTCCACTTTCTGGCAAGAAAGCATAATGCCTCGCAAACTAGAAAGAACTGATCAAGATCGACAGAGAGTAATAATCTTGCTGCTTGTAGACGTGATTTGAAAGTGGAGTGGGGGAAGTCACAACCCGGGGTATAAAAACCAGAGTGAGAGTTCACCATCATTAACGTGACTGAATAGTGTAGAAACATCTCCTCTTCAACAAAACATGCATGTGCCCAACTCCGTCTTCACCTCCAGCTTCCATTGCAAACACATCTGAGGCAAGCGATGATAAGGAGCTACAGTAGACTGCCTGAATAAATAAACCATAGTAGCCACTCGGATTCAAAAAGGTAGAAATTAGTAGGCTCATCAAACTAGGTATAAAAAGGCAGCATCACTGACCGACAGACCAGGTAAATACAAAACAAAGACTTTTCTCTCCTCAGAATACTTTGTGATTTATTAGCCCCTCTGTAGCCCGCAGAGTGACCGTCCGTGTACCGTCCCTCCCGGGGGTAAAAAAAAAAAAAAATGGGGAAAATGATGAATAGATCCATATAATATCCAATAAGGGTCACGTTAAGTTAAACGTTAAATGATCAGAAAATGGTCCAGTTTGATGAAGGAAACAGACTGGGGCAGAAGTGGTGAACTGCTACATTGTTCCTTACAGACACACCTAGTGCTATAAAAAGCAACTGCTTTGGTTTTTCAAAATAAAAATAAATAAAAAAATAAATAAAACTGAAAAATAATTGGTGTAAAATTCACAGCATAATTCAAGAGGAGAAAAAAGGCAGTCACGTAAATCTCAATACAGGTCTTCTGTGTTCAATACGAGGAGGCAAATTTATGCAGATGTTTTTTTTTTTTATGGAAACCACAAACTTTAATGGGCAAAACAGTGCCAATAAAAAAAATCCCACTTCGGCAATTTTAGGAAGTCGTGTTAGGGACGATTCCGCAAGACCCTGCATTTCGGGAGTCCCTTCACTGGGAAACCTTTCCTTAATAAAGGCCTCTAAATAACCATTCATATACATCACCCACACCCAAAAACTCGTTTCCAGTCAAGGTCCAAAAGTTGTAAGGCCAAAGGGTTCTGGAAAAACAGCCATGGATGGATCTGGTTTTGCCAACCCGCCCCACCATCTTTAGTGCACTTCCTCCTCATCTGCTGTATGTTGTGGAAGTCCAGGCCTGAAGAGTACTGCCGGCCGCTGCAGTGTGCCCGCTCCGAGTTACACCACACCCACAACACCAACATCACTGCAAGTACTTCTGCCTCCTCACACGCTACAGATTTCAATATACAGCTCTTTGGAGTTGTGTCACCAAAAGAATAACCAGCCGAATGATGTTCTACTTGTTAGAACTCAACAAATGTTTTGCATTGCTTTACATGTAAAAAGCTGTACGACAGCTCACAGCGTTGAAATGCTGACTGTGCTTAAAACATAAAACAGTTCTCCTAGTTTCTCCATCAAACCGATGGAAAATTCTAGATGCAGGCAAGTTAGCTGTCAAACATCTCAGTGTCACTATGATTATTTGCGGTTTTACTAACTCATCAAGTCATTGAAAACAGAATATATATATATATATATATATATATATATATATATATATATATATACATACATCTCAGTGTCACTATGGTTATTTGCGGTTTTACTAACTCATCAAGTCATTGAAAACAGAAAATATATATATATATATATATATATATATATATATATATATATATATATATATATATATATATATATATATATACTTCTTTTGTAAATACTCTTCAACTTATAGCAGATCAGTGATATCTTCCCTTAGAAGTGAGCAGCTTTATTCTCTATGCACCTTTTTGAAATACAGGAGAAAACAAACACCACACAAAAAGGAAAAAAAATGTAAATTAATAGTGGAAAGAAAAACGTAAAAAAAAAAAAAAAAAAAAAAAAAAAAAAAGGTAAAGGAAAAAACAAGCAGACACACACACACACACTGGAAAAACTAACCAATTTCAGCTAAAGTCACGAGCTGGCCATCGAGCTCTGCTGAACGCACACTCCAGTCATCGGAGAATCTTCCCTATCAATGCCTTGTCTCATGCCCAGGTGTCCCTCAGTTATAAAGTGACCAGTTCCTGTGTTTGTGGCAACAGGGTATGTTGGATGTCCAGCCATACCAGTCTCTTGGCGCGGATTCGAGAAGGCACCCAAACCCATGCTCATGCTTAAACTTCCATTTTGGCTGAAGTCCAGGGTGTTTGCAGGAAGATGGCGAAGCTGGTAAGCCTGGTTGCCGTGATTTCCTGTGGAAGAGGAAGATGTGGAGGAAGAGGATGCAGAGGAAGACAGGGATGTCATGGACAGATGACCGTGCACCACCTCCATGGAATCCTGTGTGGAGGCGCTGTTGGTGGGCGAGTTGTAAAGCCGTGGTCGGGGACGTGTTGCTATGACCTGTCCGTGTTGATGATGATGATGATGATGGTGATGAGGATGCAATGCCTTGGGATGCTGGGGAGGCACATGAAAAGTGGTTTCCTGGACTGGATGAGTCTCTACAGTGACGGGTTCTGGTCCTACGATTCCTGGCCATACTACTGGTGGATGATAAGGCTGTCTTGCCTAGGCACGATTAAAACAAAACAAACAAACAAACAAACAAACAAACAAACAAACAAAACACATTTAACATCCAGTGGTGAACTCAACAGAAATATTTCAATCAATTCACACTAACCTGAGGGCAAAGGTTATCACAGTCTATGGCTGGCATGACTGTGCCGAAATGCCCTCCACTGTGCCGATGGTGATGAGTCGGATCAGATCTCGCCCTCCCACTGGTGCTTGTTCCAGATGATCCCCCTGAAGCAAAAGAGAGAAATGCATAAGTTGTGCACGTAAACCCATATTTAGTCCATAGTTTTAAAAGATTGCAAGAACCTGAGCTCGAGGATGTACTGGAAGTGGTCCCTGATGACTGCGACTGCTCAAGTGCCGGACTTGTTGACACACTACTGCTCGTGTTGGTTCCCTCGTCTGCTGTTTTCTTGAAGAAACTATGCTGGAGGGCGTAGTAGGGCTGAATTCGCGTCTTAGGATCGTAGTCCAGCATTCTGAGAATGAGGTCCTTGAACTTCAAGTAGTCAGCTACTGCGTGGCCAGACTCTCCTGACCGGCGACCACCCGGTCCACCACATTCCACTCCAAGCAGTGCATGGAGTTTTCTAGAGGCCGGAGGTTTGTACTGTTTGCAGGGAAAAAACATATACAGTGGTACCTCTACTTACGAATGCCTCTACTAACAAAAGACTCACATTACGAAGCGCGTCTTCGACAAACTATTGATCCAATCTGGGGACCAGGTGATATAACTCAAGAGAAAAACATCTAAAAAGAATAATTAAAAAAACTAAACAACTGATGAATGAAAGTTGAGGAAGCAATTCAAGTTAAGGTACCTTATTTTAATCAATGTTCATAGAGTTTATTTTTTAATTGATAGATTGGCAGACTCTTTTAAAATATTCTGTGTCTGAAAAAAAGGTCAAATGGTGCCTCAGTTTAAAAAACCTTCAAAATCCATTTTGCGCTTTTTATTTATTTTGAACCGCTTCAAACTGTATCACTCGTTTGTTTATTTGTTGACAGTATGCGCTGTTACCTGCATGCTCAAACATTAAAAGTGAGGTCTGTGGGACTAAAGCAAAGAAAAAAATATATTTATTTATATTTTTTATGTCTTTTTCTTTTTAATAACTTATGTAACATGTACCATTTATTACGGTCATCACCAATGTTTTATTATTTATATAAAAACATTGTCTGAATTTACAGGGCATTTACATGTAAAACGTGTCTGTATTTTTACTTACAAAACTGGTCTCGGCAAGAATTAATCTTTAAAAGTACCACACTGTACATTTTTTCAACATGTATAAATTGTTGAACTATTTAGAAGCTTAACAAAAACATTCAAATCTTTTGAAAACCAAAACATGTAGAAGAATTATGTTAATGTAATATTTTAACAACATTTTAAATGATCTCTAGAGTGAAATTTAGTTTAAAAAAAAAAAACATTTTTGTAGGAAGTTGATGAACTGGCAACAACTTCATTGGAAAATTGAATTACCTGTCGGGTAAATACTTGACTGAGGACTATAATAAGGAGATCTAGTTCTGTAGGTCCTGAAGAACGGTGTAGTAGCATAATCTTTGTACTGAATAAGTACAATCATTATGATTATTTGCAGCTTAAATGTTATTGCCAGTTGAGCAAACAATGCAACATATGGACAAGTTATAGACATTGTTTAGTTTTACGCTAGAGATGTTTTGAAAAATAATAATAATAAAAAAAAAACAATAATAAAAATAATAAAAAAAAAAAACTACACTGTTTCTAGGCTCCAGGTTCAATCACCTAACAAAGATCAAAGATTCTTAAAATATAAAACATACCCTTTTCCCATCTTTGGTCTTCTTGACACTCCACGTCCCATCTGACAACTTCTCAAAAAATTTCCTGGCTTTTGGTGCTAGGTCCATTAGATGATTGGGAGGAATTCCAAGAACTTCAACAATTTTGTTCATTTGATCCACCTGAAAAAGATATGTTTGAACAATCAACGTGTTTCCAACATCACCAATCCCTACAGTTAGTTAGAATCACTTTGAAATTAAATAAAAACAGAGTATATACACCTAATCCATCTGAAAAGTACCTCATTGGCTCCACTAAACAGAGGCTCCCCTGTATGCATCTCCACCAGGATACATCCTAGAGACCACATATCTATGGCCAGGTCATATGGCAGGCCCAGTAAGACCTCAGGTGAGCGGTAAAACCGACTCTGAATATACTGGTATATCTGTCAAAAGTGGGAAAAAAACAGTTAAATCGATTAAAATTCACCATGGGGGACCACAGACATTGAAGCTACAATAAAAGTTCTTCACCCTTTGTCCTAGTTGGCAGGAACTCCCAAAATCCACTATTTTGATGGCACTTCTCTTGGGGTTGCACAGCAGGATGTTCTCTGGCTTGAGGTCACAGTGGATGATGCTGAGCTCAGGTGTAGCAAGAAAAAGTAGTGCTGTACACAACTGCTGAGCAAACTTCCGTGTCAGATTTAATGAGACTCCTCTGAAGTTCGTGTTTCGTAACAAGTCGTACAGGTTGTATGACAACATTTCAAATACTAAGCAAAGATGGTTTCGGAACATGAAGTGCCGTTTCAAGTGTACTGGAGGAAAGACAAGAAAACATTTTACATGACGAGAAAAGGTTTCTACTTTGATGATTTTGTAACATGTAGCGATGAGGTCCCTCACCTATATAGTACTTCATCTCTGTGTCATGTTTGTTCATGAGCTCGAGAAGCCGTACTTCAATCTGAGCTTGATTTAGAAAGGCCTTCTTGTTCTTGATGATTTTAATTGCTACCCACTCTTGCTCCGCTCGGTCGTAAGCTTTTACAACCTAAAACATGCGTGGATTTCTAGGATTAACATCTATGCACAACAGCATAGTAGTGACTGAGAGAACAAACCTGGCCAAATGACCCTTTTCCAATTAAGGAGTCAATTTCATAACGATCCATCCATTTCTCCCCATTCTTGACAACATAATCATAGTTCTCATCATCGTAGCCGTCATTAAAGACCTTTCTTTCCTTCTTGTGGCTGGAGTCCTCACCTTGACCCTGTTGATGCCGTCTTTTCTTTTTTGCATAATACACCTACAATGTGTAAAATAAAAAGCCATTCATGCCCAGGATCAAGCATCTTGAATAGAATTCTTTGCACATTTCTTAAATTGCCGTTTTATAGTTACGAGTTATAGTAAGAATTTTTGGAACAATCTAGGCACTTTACCTCATTGATGTGTTTGTAGGTTTTAATCAGGTCAATAGAAAGCTTCCTCAGCGGAGCTAAAGTGGGGTCACGAAAGCACTGGGGCATGTGCCTCTGAAAAAAAGAAAAGCAAATTATGAATTGTAACAAATAAAATAATCATAATAAGACTGAAAAAACTATTTGATAGAATGCTGTAGTGACCTTGTAAACAAATAAAAGAAGCTAAATTTTCTTCAGAAACAAATCTATTGATTAAGAAAATCAAACAAACAATCTAATGCAAAGAGACACAAATGTTTCGAACAAATGCAAAGTGAGCAAACAAAACAAACAACAACAACAAAACGAATAATGGGTGTGAGCAGCCAAATAAAACAAAAGCCATCAAAGATAATTATTCCTGAAAGCACTCCTTGTTAACGGGCGCCAGTAGAGTTAAAAAACATCCAATAAACAGGGAGAACAAATAAGGAAACACAACGGTCAAGTAAGTCTGCTATTGGACATTTTAGAACCTGAAAAACGATTTTAAGTGTGGTTTCAAACGAGTTGACACTCAACAAACCATATACAGCAAACATTTACAGGGCATTTTGAGGACAAAATAATTTATTATACTTTATATAGTATAATTACGTTGTTATTATTATACGTTATATAATTTATTATATATTAATATAATAATTTATACATTTGCGCTTTGCGATAAATATCACATGTGCGCTTTGAGACAGTTACAACTGTGAAAAATGCTTAGAAATTGAACATTTACTAATGTAATAAATTATGGAAAAAAAAGAAAAATTATATATATATATATATATATATATATATATATATATATATATTATATATATATTTGAATGATTATTCAGCTATTTCAGCAAAGAGTTACCACATTTTAATTAAGAAATTCACTTCTGCTTTTGAAATAATTAACTTTTGTTGTTTTAATATACTTTGAACCAATTACACAGTTCACTTTATCAAATTACACACACATGCTCTCAAAGCATTGTTTACAGATTTTGTTCCAATTCAAAAGAAAAAAGAAATGATTAGCTGCATTGCAGACAATAAAGTTCAATGTGAACATACCTTGACAGCAGATTTAAAAGCATAATTTCTAAAACAAGTGTTCAGGTACTTGGTAATATTGGGCAAAGATTGTGTAATATTTAAACTATTTTAAAGCGTAATATTGGTAAAGAATTTGGCTAAAATATTTGTAATTGTTTGCAGCAACAACTATCTAAACATGGAAATAGCACAAGCAAAGAAGAGATATAAATATTAGCTAGTAAAGTTTCTACATAGCCTATTTTAAAAAATATAGAAAGTTGCACTTGCAATTTAAAAGGTTATAATCTGCACACATGGCAATGGTGGCGTTTATTAATGTACATATTAAATGTAATGTTTCATGTAATACAGGGGTGGCCAACCCGTGGCTCTTGAGCCTCATGCGGCTCTTGAACTAGATTCATGCAGGAGCTTTATCATGACATGAGTCAAATATGCAGTTAACATTAACTGTTGAAAAATAACTAATATTATCATGTTGGTGTGGTTATTTTCATTAAATCTGGCTGAGCAGAGGTCTGAGAATGGGATGATGTTTATGTGTGCCCATGTGTATGATGTGGCTCTTTGCAGCTCTTTGTGGCTCTAATACAGAAAAAAATGTGGCTCTTAGTTTCTGACTGGTTGGCCACCCCTGATGTAATACATTAGTGCTTATGTGTCTGACTTAACACGCAAATCATAGTTTACAATTTGAGACTGTGTGTGAACACAGGCCAGTTTTTGTGAATTATTTTAGCCATTCATTTAACTGTGATTTCAGTTGTTTAAACTGTTTTACTTGGTAAACATTAAACAAATATACTGTACAGTATTTTTATTATTATCACAGACTTTGTTATGTCAAGTAAAAAACATTAAGTTAAAAAATAGTTCTGCACCAGCTTGCATTTTGCTCTGAAACAGTTATTGCACGGAGTTTAACCTCGAGAAGAATCTGGCATTTTTAAATACTTATTACTCTCTCTGCTTAAAGGCCCGTCCTCTTCACTATACAGACCAATAATAATAATAATAATAATAATAATTGAACCTTTATTAGTCCCTCAGTGGGGAAATTTTTTCTCTGCATTTAACCCATCCGATCAGACATGAACTCGGAGCAGTGGGCAGCCACACAGTGCGGCGCCCGGGGGGCATGTGGGGTTCAGTGTCTTGCCCAAGGACACTTAGTTGTAGAACTAGTCGCAGGGGGGATTCGAACCGGCAACCTTTTGGACACCAGTCCAAGTCCCCTACCACTGTACCACAACTCCCCAACCAATAAAAATATTTGACAAATCCGTCCCCGTATTAATACAAAATGAGACGGGCAATTTAATTCTGAAACGCGAGACGATTGTGTATTGTAAAAGAAGGGTTACAAGTCAGCCGAGACGCTTCCTCTTTAAGTGCTCGAACATGCACGTTATGCTCCTGTGAAAGGCAAGTTCCGTTATGCTTCAGAATACCCATGTTGGAGGGTTTGGGCATAGCTTTTGGAACATATCTGTTCCAAAACTCTGATAACTCTGAGGGCCGATTTAATCTTGTGCTTTCAGGTAACTGAAGTGAAGTGCACGTGTTAGATAATTTTACATTTTATGTCTTGCAAATTGGTTCTGTAAGTTTGGTGCCGTAAACGTGAAATACTCACTTTTTCATGCACACCTCAAGCAAAGTTTTAAAACAAACTGATAATGCAACTGTGAATTGCAGTAGAATAGAAAGATTCAACCAACAAAAGGAGTAGATTTGGCGGGCAGGGAGTTAGGCCGGCTACAACTGGCAATCACAATAGCATGTTGATGTTTTATGTGTGATGTGTTGATTATGTGTGATGTAATTCTGCTGGACTCAGAACCAGTGGTCAATCACAGAGATCAGTTATGGTGTGACGAAAAGTGACAAAAAAAAGGCTCGTTCTGAAGCATTACTGTTTAATTTGGGAACCTAAATCTAACTGGTGATCTCTTTTTTTACCTCAATGGCTCTATATTAGGGCTGCAACAAACGATTATTTTGATAATCGATTAATCTATCGATTATTGGAACGATTATTCAATTAGTCATCGATTATTCCAATGATTAATCACTAGGTTTTGAACAATTATTGGGTCTACGGGACCCATTTTCAGTTTGTGTCAAAAGAAATATTAATCTCAATTTTAAGCCCACACATAGTTCGGGGACTCGAAGTCCACTGGACCCGCGGCTATAAAAAGTGTGGAAATTGTAGGGTCCTTGTTACCTTCACTCTACTTTCACTCCTTTCTGTGACTACTGAGAGTGTGGCTACTGAGGTTTTGTGTAACTTTGGATGCTCGAACCACATTCCATAGAACAGATAATAAAAAATTAAACATGGTTTACACAGGAACTTCAACGTCTGACTAGAGCTGAAACAATAGCGCTAAAGTATAATCCAACCTCATGAATGTTACTGCGGTAGAAGAAAACATAGGTTGAATAATGACAGAACGCAAACAAATCCCAACTAGTAAAGTGTGGGAAAGTTTTACAAAACGTAAAATCAAAAGCTGTTGTGTGCAATGTTGGAGCACATAAAGAGAAAGCATCCTGGCTGGGCTGGGAAGGCTGCCACCGTCCTTTAAAACACTGAATCGTCCTGTATTTGATAATTAAATTGCGCGTCCCGTTTTGAGTCAATACTAGACAGGTTTTATTTTCAGAGTCTTTAAGTGCAGAGTCTGCAAAGCGTTGATCTGATAGCATAAAAAAAAAATTACGCCACATGCTTCTCTAGGTTAAACCCCACGCAACTGAAAGCGGCTGCAAAATAATTTTTGTAACTTGCATATATATATATATATTAGGGGTGTGACGAGATCTCGTGGCAAAGCTTCTCGCGATATCACGAGATTCAATTGGATCTCGCGAGAAGCATTGGAATTTGGCGCCATTTTGGAAATATTTGCAATACCGTGAATACCGTGATAATTAATGGATTTGATATTTATACAAGTATATAAACCCTTTAATACAGTATAACACATTCGTTTTGTTACAAGTTGTAACTTACAACCATCAATGACGGCACGGACATTGCTAATCGAACACAGAAAGCAGTGTAACAGACTGAATTAAT
>MU204307.1:5173324-5198758 GCA_017309775.1 Paedocypris sp. Pulau Singkep | reverse complement strand
AATATTTGCAATACCGTGAATACCGTGATAATTAATGGATTTGATATTTATACAAGTATATAAACCCTTTAATACAGTATAACACATTCGTTTTGTTACAAGTTGTAACTTACAACCATCAATGACGGCACGGACATTGCTAATCGAACACAGAAAGCAGTGTAACAGACTGAATTAATCGATCACACCCGCGACGCGCGTATGCGCTGCTCCGTTTTCTGCGCTGTGCCTTTAAGAGAACGTATGACGCGCGCGAGAAAATCTGCTTGTTTTATTTTGAACAAAGTCTGTTTTCGGTTGGAAATCATGGTTTCACGTAAAAAAAAAAAGAAAAGAAATTGGCAAGAAAAGCGACGAAGACCAGAAACATAGCTAAAGTAGGAAGCCGCTCTCCCTCTCTCTCTCTGTCCTGCTCTCACTCTCTGTCTCTCTCTCTCTCTCTCCCTCTCTCTCTCTGTCCTGCTCTCACTCTCTGTCTCTCTTTCTCTCTCTCTCTCTCTTCTCTCTATAATTGACTGGACAGTGACACTTTCAATACATGTGTTTTTTAGAGCTAAAATTAACACAGTGAACTTAATCATAATGAAGTAGATTGATGTTGAGTTGATTAGACCAACCAAACTAGTTGGTCTTACTAGTTAAACAAATTAATCGTTTGACAGCACTAATATATATACCGTATTTACTCGCTTATAAGTCGATCCGCTTATAAGTCGACCCCCCCCCCCCCCACTTCAGCTGTGAGATTGTGGTATTCTGTATAGACCCCCTTATAAGTCAGGTGAAAGACATGAGAAAAAAGTGAATAGATAGAAATGAGTAGAAACCCAATTTTGGTTTCATATAAAGTCAATTCTGGTTATTTGAGGCCCACGGAGACACTGAAGAGGCACAGGGAAATAATGATAGAACACCTTTAATCTTTCCTATAGAAATAAAAAAAAGTATTCAGACGTCTTTGGTGGTAAAGGCAACATAAAAATCAAGTAACCCTGTTTGTTTATGTTGGAATTAATCTATTTAGGCTATTGTTAATTTATGTTTAAGTTTAAATTGTCATTGGTTTGGTTGCATTATCATTTTAAAGATTTCTGGGAAAAGTGCCCTGCCCCTTTAAGAGCACGGCTAATGCTAACTCGTGTTTTGGGAATAAATACAACGTTCGAAATCCATGTGACTCGTGTGAAGCCCCACGCCAAAGAGAGACTAGAGACAGAAGAGAGCCGTGTGAGTGAGACAGTGCGCCTGCGTGTGCGCGCGCGCGTGTGCCTGTGAGAGCGCAGAGCTGCGGCCAGCTGAGAGCTGCTCCTTTTCGTGCAGTTTTCTGAAAGATGTATTTAGTTTGCGTCATAAATGTTCATTTATTTACCACGCTTGTGTCTCTGCTGTTTATTTTCGTGAGAAAGGGTGAAATATCTGCGCACTGTTTTGAATAAAATGTTTTTTATTTCGGTAGACCGCGCGTATAAGTCGAGCCCCCCACTTTCAGCCCGAAATTGAGGAAAAATCCTCGACTTATAGTCGAGTAAATACGGTATGTATGTGTATATATATATTGTTGTGTGTATTACAGCTATATTGATATAATGACAAAGCAGTCAATGTGGCTCTTTAAAGTTTCGCTTTTACTGAGAGAAGCACAAGAAGATGAATATACACTATATTACCAAAAGTGTTGAGTCAACTGCCTTGACTCACATATGAACTTAAGTGCCATCCCATTCCTAACCCATGTCATGTTCAATATGATGTCGGTCCACCTTTTGCAGATATAGCTTCAACTCTTCTGGGAAGGCTGTCCACAAGGTCAAGGAGTGTGTTTATAGGAATTTTTGATCATTCTTCTAAAAGCGCATTGGTGAGGTCACACGCTGATGTGGGTCGAAAAGGCCTGGCTCTCATTCTCCAGTCTAATTCATCCCAAACGTGTGATCCAAGTGACCTAACATCAGCAGTGATGTAGAAGGGGTCGGTGCAGAACGTTGCTGCGAGTGAAAACTCATAACTACAAAAAAGACAGATACTCCGACAATAAAGGTGTTCTGATGGTGAATGGATTCAAGCAATTGCTAAAGGCGTCTTCCACTTCCAGGTCAAGCAGTTGCCAATCACATTCTCACCAGCCAATCGGGGCAAGTGCTGCCCCATGTGAAACTAGTGCCATAAGTGGAAACGGAATAATCTTAAACAAAACAAAAAAAAAGTTTTAAATGAAAATCTGAAGATTGCAGATAAAAAATAAAAACTAAATTAAATTGTGATGCCTTTTTAGAATTTTATCTTTGGCGCCAATCTAATTCCATATATTTCCTGCTTTAATAATTTATTGTCATGGTGCTAATAATGTTAAACACCTATGTTTTTGCACAGACTATTTATTGACAAATGTTTTCACTTAGTGGGCGGGGCCAATAGTCTAGCACAAAAAGAACGTTTTAAGTTAAATATGCAAGCGTCAAATTTAGGCCAGTATATCTAAACATTCAGTTTGAAACCCATTTCTATCAAGATGTTATTAATTGAAGCAGTTTTTGGTTTAATATCAAACGACTTCTGAAACTGGAGAAAATTAATTAATAAACTTGGTTTACTGTCAGAAAGCACAATATAAGAAATCTTAGCATTGGTCTTCTAGTTGTAATGATTTATGAAACAAGCTCAAGTCTGTAAAATGCAATTAAAATGTGATTAAAAAGATCATTTTTCTATAAATTACTTTAATATATTGATTAAAATATTGCAATTTGTTTGTTTCCTTTGATTTCCAGAAAGGCAAAACTCCACAACTGCACAGAGAGCCAGTACCTGGATGGCAGTGAGGGCTTGTGTCTGATCACTGTATGGCAGTACATTGACAGACGGGTCTGTACTCTGCTGGTGACAGTCACTGTACTGCTGGTGCGAATGAGGCATGGGAGCAGCCATCTGAAGACCAGCAGCATGGAAAGAAAGAGAGGGTGCAAGCCGGACAGATGAGGGTTTGCATGCTGAGGTCTCTCCCCCTGAAGGAAAAAGGTTCAAAATTAGTACTGCGTGTACTACGACAGAAAGTTACATTTACTGATCATTGATAAAATTCAGAGGTAAAAGGGTCTCTCTCGCTCTTTGACTTATTTCTTTTAACAAATGCACTACATACGCATTTACACATTTATATGATAATTTTAAACTAATCAAACCATAATTGGGAGGAAAAGCACACACTAAAAAGCCACATGGCACAGTAAATTAGATAATAAATGCTGAATATATAGTAATAAATTGTCAGAATGAAGAGAACAAATTAAATGTCAAGTACAAACATTTTGGTCAAAAATCTGCCCTCTGTTAGCGGTAAACTGTGATAATTATAAGACGCTTGCTCATAGAGCATCTCTTGCCAGGCAACACAAAGCGCCACAGCCACACAGAATCCCACCACTATTCAGAATCCCAGCAACAGCACCTAATTAGCATAGCCTATCACCAAGAAGATACAGTGTGATTTGGCAAGCCCATCAATGTTCAAGCCAATCACAGAGGAGTATGCAAATAGCCTACTTTTGTTGCCAGGGCAGAGCTGCTCCCATTTTCCAATAAGAAAACAAGAAATAAACAAGAAATAAAATTGAACTTTGGTACACTTAGATGAAGCACCGACCACATTCGAGCCTGACAGCAAGATAATAGCTCAGACCGCACGGACGATGTCGGAGCCGGAACAGTTCAGCTGACCTGAGAATCCCTGTAATCCACTAAACATCAAGGGTTTGGAAACACACCATCCTTTAAGATGAGATGAGAAACTGCACTTAAATTCAGAGAAAATGTCTGATTTTCCAAATATATATAAAACATTACATGTGAGCTGAATGATGTGTGCCGTAAAGGTCGGTCCGCTTCTGCGCAGAGTAATAAATTTATGAACAACAGAAAAGTGACTTAAAGTAGTAGCTGTATTCTGAGGATGTGACGCTGGTTGAAATGTTAAAATTCTTCTTTTTATTCATAAATAACAATTTGCTTTACGCGAACAATCTGTTGGAGGAGGAGGGGGGTGAAACCAGAAAATGGCTTTTACAATGAACATGAGATTAGAATACTAAGGTTTGCAATTTAACAAAACTAAAATGTATGTAACAATTTTTTTTATTTTGTACAGAATTTTGCACATTTTTATACTTAAAACTACATGTTTTACGTTAACAGCAATTTCTTTCTTGCTGTCTTGTTCAAAAACGATTGAATATAATCTAAAATCACAAATGTATCAATCTTTATGGCAACGCAGTACTTAATAAAAATTTTATTCAACTTCCAAAAACCTACCAAAATGAAAAGTGTCACTAAAATGCTGAAATCCAGTCAACATACACAATAACAACAGCATAACAAAAAAAAAAGATGACGCCATTATTTCCAATTGAAATGTTGCACACTCCCTTAAATTAAGACCAACCAAAAATATTAAATAAGAAAATTAAAGAAAGTTCTCAAAGTAAGTAAACACTTGACTGCTCTCAATACACAAAGGCAAACAAAACAAGGGCATATAGTAAGTATAGTAATTCTTTACTAAGTTCAACAAGAGTGTTAGCCTCAGATCGTTCAGATGGTCAAGCAGAAGACGTAGGCCTGTATCTTCAGATCTTACTGGGGATGTTTCGCAATGCTGACACTAAACTCCAGTGAACTGAAATAGTACATCAGTTTGGAGCAAAACTGGACCAGTATGTCCATTGCAGTTGAGGAACTGGAAACTCGGCATCAAATGCACACAATCATAAAAAATGTGATGGTAAAAAAGGCAACCACCAGTTGTTCTCCACAGACAAGTGCAGGTAAAAGAGACTTAAAATCATGGACATTATAGTCGGAAGGAGGTTTACTGTAAACTACACATGCAGAGTGCCGTGTTTACCTGCTCGGACAGAAATGAACTCATCGCTCACCGAGAAAACACAAAAGTCTAGTGACAACACAGCATCACATCGGCCACAAACAACTAGATATGAAGCGGCTCATATTCAATCAAGCTATACGGGGTCGAGTGATGGACAGGTCCAAAATCCCAAAGAAGCCGTGTTCCCCTACCTCTCCATCCGCCGCAGCCATTCAAAAAGCTCGATCGGACTCGTTTAACGCTTCCACCGCCATGTTCAACCTAAACCCTGCTACATGACTGAACAATGTTTGCTGAATAACTATGGTTAAAGCCCGAGTGGAGGCATCACATAGCTGGCTAATGTCAGCCCCCTCCCCCGACAGGAAACCAGCCTGATGGCTAACTGACAACACGCTAGTCATGGGGCTTCATCATCATCAGCACCACCCGTTACAGCAGCACCGTTTATAAGGCTTTTATGACGCGCTAAATGCCATAATATCAAAATCGTTAAAGCAAAGCACATGCCTTTACAGTGGAGGTCTAACCCGCGGCGTTTCACCGGTTACGCTATTCACACTTCATTTAGCCTTTAAATTCGTATCAGTGTGAACGCTGCCAACGCTTGTTTCGGTTTAGTATGTCGACACATCATGGTAAGAATCGTGTGCAACGCAATTCAACGTCTCGCCGCGAAGGCCAAATCTTCCTGCCTTTGGCGTGTAATGCTTCTACAGCCATCACTTTACAACTCACGACGATTGATACCTAACGACTCACCTTTGATGGTGTGATCTTCATTTAAAGTCCCAGATCCAGTAAAGAGAAGAGACTGATCCAGTTTCTCAAAGCTGCTTCCAACTAGACGCCCTTTCGTACCGAGCCAGACAGTCACAAACGACTTATAACGTAAACAGTGTTAAATATCGTGCTTCTACGTCCGATTCGTCCTTGTCAGACGTAGTATGTCCAACAAACATGGTTTGAATCCGTTGGTTAGCAGTCCTCTCACTTACTTCAATGAACGCGGCTAACAAGCTAGCGCTCGGAACGCACTTTCAATATTCTTCACGCTCTAGTCGAAAATTTCAGCCATATGAACCTTTTCACATCCAAAATGAGAGGGGAAAACAACCCACGCGCGGATGTTAAAGTAACACATCCATAAAGGCATCACTTTTCCGTTATTTTTTTCTGTCAGTTTTCACAAAATGGCGCGCGTTCCAAACCTGCGCAGCGGACCGGCCCGGTGGATCCGAGACATGGACTACTTGCACACTAAATCTGCTCTCGGCATTCCAGTCGTTCGAGTCTGCGTCGTTTTCAATCGGACGCAGTTGGCGAATCCTTTCCGAAACACCCACTGTTACGAACGGGCAACTTCATTATTCCGGCGGGAAGAAAAACATTTCAAAGATTAAAAAAGCTACTGACAAAATGGCGACAGCCTGTGCTGTTGCTATGGCAACTGTCAATCAAAGGAAAGATGCCCGGATGTTGAAAGGACGACTTGGGGGGGGGGGTCTGGCTTAATCAAGAACGGAATATCACGTAATGCTTCAATAATTCACTAAGCAAATTTTTTTTATTAAAAATGTATTTAAAAAGCGTGGAACACGATGTGTTTAAAAAAAAAAAAAATCTTTTGTATGTGTAGGGCTTTCTTTATACATTTATTAATTTGCCAAATAAAAAAAAAAATCTACCTTTTGCAGTTTTTATGTTCTATCTTAACTACCCCAACCTGTCGGTTTCTATTTGCAGATGAGGAACCTATAACTTGTGTAATAATGAAGATACGGGTGAAGGTTTAATTTCCAAATAAAAATAATCTTTTATCACTTTGGGATATTCTCAGAACCATTTGCATGCAAAGCTTTATTGTTAACTTCTTTTAGAGGCACAATGCAGCACCATGGACAGAGACAACAGCACCGAGACAGTCATGTGGAAACTCCTGCAAGTAATAAAACCCTCGTTTGTCCAACGGCGAAAAAACGTTCAGTGCCCTGCACTGTTTGTTCCATCCAAACAGTTGCATGTGTAAACACACACCTACATTCAGGAGCAGTGGGCAGCCTGACGCACAAGACAGCAGATCTCACGCCAAGATCCTCAAAATGATTAGAGAAAAATAAGAAGCATGCTCATGTACTTTTTTTATTTTGCACGTTTTAGTTAACTAAGTTAGCGAACTCTTGTCTCACACTCAGTTCAGATCGAAGTTTAATTATAAACCATGTAAATGTGTCTAATTAATTCTCTTTAACTGTTATTCAAACAAAGACAGCATTTAGAAAGAAACAACGACAGAAATTGAGAAAAAGTGAATTTGTCCATATGGCCTCTAGAGACAGTATCAAAATTGTGAATTTTTAACCATCCACCAAAGTTACCCCCACACACACACACACACACACACACACACACACACACACACACACACACACACAGCAGTGGTGAGCAGAGCAGAGCGAGATTACAACCTGCAACTTCCTGGTTATTTATTAAACAACAGAGACATTGGTTCCTAAAAATGTACAATTTATTGAAACTAAAACATCAGTCAGTATGCACAAACACTTGCCAGGACATGTTTAACCTCTTTGGTTTCAGAAGTGGTTTAAATGCACTTTAAACAATTAAAAGAAAATGTAAAAGTAGAAATCCAGATTTAAACAAAGATTGAACTTCAGAAAATGTCATCAATTGTTTTGTGAATGACTACAGCTAGCAAACACAATGCTGAACCACTGTTAAACCTCAATATAAATAGATCCTTACAATAAGAAGAGCGTTTGCTACTATATTTACAAGAAATTATTCAATTGGATCATGTATAGTACGGCTGAAAAAATGACGAAGACTCAAATTACCAAAGAATCTGAAAGAAGTGAAAATTTGCAAATTTGTCTTTGAACATAAGACAAGAACAAGATGTTAACGATGATCCTTATAGAAAATTGTAACCATTAAAATAAAAGGAGACTCCAAGCAGAGGGTACAGCAGAACAAATGCTGTTTGAGGTTACAGTCTAGATTCAGACGCTGAAGCAAAGATTTCTTCATCCCAACGTATTATTGGCAGGACACTTTCCTCTTTCAGGATTCTTAATATCATGCCATTATTAGGTAAGTAACAGACATTCTCAGGGAAACAGTGATGCGTCTTTGACACCTTCTTGAGCCACAGTTGTATTTCACTGTGTCAAAGGAGAAAAATAATGAAAATTTGAACTCAAATCCCAAAAGCAAAACAAGAAACCTTTACAGACGCAGACTCTAAAGCGACAATTTCACAAACTTTACAAAACACTTTGCAACAGAACACGAGGCAAAGACAGGAAACACACGACAGTGGAGACGTAACTGACACAGCTACTCTGATCCACATTACAGCTCTTCAGATTGGTTTCTTCACAGACTTGCGACGGGTCACTCCTCCCAAGAAAAGCAGGATCTTCTCCATGAAATCCTGCAGGACAGAAGATACAAGTTACAATGTCCTTTTGTACCCTATTGTACAAAATTACAAAGAGCTTTTACATCTTCTATAAGCACAAGAGTCTCAAACATTCTGCATTTTTTAAATGCTTGTTTTATCAAAATGAGCACACACACACACACGTGTGTATATATACCCCGCACCCACACGCACGTAATACTGAGTATGAAATATGTACTGTATTATTCTGAATGCAAAGTGCACATACAATTAAAAAAACAGGCTGTGCTTTCAAACAGCAATAATATGATGTTGCAAATGTATAATATAAAATAATAGAATTAGAGCTGCACGATTAATCGTTATGACATCGCAATCTCGATTTTGCCTCTTCGCGATCTGAATCCAGCATTTATACGATTCTGCCTATTATAACTCTGATCGATCGGCTGAGTTTTGCTCAATGCGCGCGCGAGCGGAGGAGGGGTCTTACAGAAACCACTCGTCTCGTCCGCTCACGCGCGCATTGAGCAAAACTCGATCAATCGTTTAAATATTATGAATGAAATATGATCTTGCATTACTTCTGCCGTATTTTGGGGCGCATCTCGTGGGCGTGATGCTAATTACCTGCACCTAGTATATGTATGTGAGTCGTGCAGCACACTCAGCAGTATAGTTTAAAAGAAAAAAAAAAAACTAAAAATAATCGGGGAGAATAAATGATTAAATACAATGGTAGAGTATCAACTCCGACATTTTACTACCTGAAAAAGGATTTTATTCTCAAGCCACCCTATAATAATCATTGTTTGATAAGTTTTTCAAAAGTGCTTTTAAACAGAGATAATAATTTTGTACGCATTGTACATAATGCTGTTCTGTGGAACGTTTATTTTTATTACTTTTATTACCCCATTATTATGTTTAAAGGTGATTTATTTTTCTTTTACATTACTTTAACATTACATTATATGAAGCTGAAGTGTTTTCAGTCCATTTATTAAAATTTAAAGCAAATAAAGTAATATGTGTTATTATATTGCTGTTTGACAACCTGATTTTCAGGGTTGAATATTTAAAATAATAAAATATTCAGAAAGAATCCTGAAAAGAATCGTGATCTTTATTTTAAGCAAAAAATCGTGATTCTCATTTTACCCAGAATCGTGCAGCTCTAAATAGAATAATAAAAAAAACCCAAACAAAAGTGCAAACTTTTTAATATTTAAAAGAGCTGACTTGAGGGCGACCTCTCACCCAGACTGGCGTGTTTTGAGATTACGGTTCGGCTTTCTGGCTTTTATTCTCCTCCAGCTTCTTGCTCTCTTCTACTGATCCAGCCTCCATCTCACAGGTTTTCCAAGATCCTTGCCTGAGTTTTAATCACAGTGCTGAGTTGAAGCCTTCACACCACCATCTCAGGAGATGTTTGTGACAATACCTGGATTTCTTCATGTACAGCCAATAAGCTACTCCAACGGCAACTGATGCCAACATTATGCCGACCACGATGCCAACAATCAGAGGCGTCTTGTCTGTCTTCTCGTCCTTCTGATCTTCTATTGAAACAAAAAGTATTCAAATAAAATAATTGCTGTTTGTGATTTACACTACATGAAAAGTGTAGGATTAAAAGTCTCTGTCATAATTTCAACTTAAAGAAAGGGAGTTGTTTTAAAAGTTTTATTTAAGTTCTGACTTTTTTTTTATTAACTTGGACCATCTGAGAAAGTCTGAACAAACCTTGTTTGTCCATCGTCACGTCATCACTCACTGTAATC
Organism: Paedocypris sp. Pulau Singkep; assembly: GCA_017309775.1. Classification (NCBI taxonomy): domain Eukaryota; kingdom Metazoa; phylum Chordata; class Actinopteri; order Cypriniformes; genus Paedocypris; species Paedocypris sp. Pulau Singkep. The sequence goes on along the minus strand of MU204307.1, from coordinate 5,188,665 downwards.
AGACATCAAATCATATCAGCATTTTTGATTTGCCTTCATTCTTAATTGATCAGCGTTTCACTATCTATGATTTATATTTTACTTTTACTATTTTGCATTTATTATTTACATGCAACTACACACCTTCTACAAATACAAATAAAAGTATAATGAGATGCAATTAAAAACAAATTAAAGCAAGAAAATATATAGACTTATAGATACATCAAACAAAAACAAAAATGGTAAAAAAAAAAAATATACAGTAACGGTTACAATGGAATTTAAAAATAAATTCTGCACAGGGCAAATTGTGTTCAACTAATCAGCACATGAAACCCAAGAAATGGCTATTCAATCCTTTAAATACTGTTTGAACGTACGTGTGGAGACGTGGATGACCCTGGTGTCGGATGCGAGGACGTTAGAGACCGTGCAGGACACGTTGAGATCAACCGTCGGAACAATAGTGATGCTGTATGAGACTTTGCCATCAACATATTTAGTCTCAGCGACCTACCAGATAAGCATTCATTAAAAAAACTGATGTATGGTAAAGCATTGAATTATCCACTAGGGGGCGCTGTTACTTAGCCCATGTGAGCATCTTCATCTAAAGTTCTGCCTTGATAAAACATCAAATCAAACAATACAAGAAATAGGCTTCAATAAAAGAAATATATAGTTTTAAAAGACCAGTTTAAAACAAAGATACTGTTTGCTCGGCTAAAAGGTGTTTAACACACATTTAGAAGGGGTCTAAATTACGTACAATTAATTTAACTTTTAATTAATCTTTAGAAAAGCAGAGAGAAAGAAAGAAAAAGAGAGCAGGAGAAACAGAGAGGACGAAAGACAGTAAGAGAAAAAAACAGAGATAGAGACAAAGAGAGAGCGAGAGAGCGTAAGAGACAGCGAGGAAGAAAGACAGTGAGAAAGGGAACCAGAGAAAGAGAGAGCAAGGAAGACAGCAAGAAAAAAAAGAAACAGAGAAAGAGCCAGAGAAACATCGAGTGAGAGACAACGAGAGGAAAAAAAGACAGTGAGAAAGTGAAACAGAAATGAGGGAAAAAACGACTAAAAAACAGATAATTGTAAAGACAAAAAAAGAGTTCAAGTTCAAGTTCAGTGCATTTGTAGGGCACAAGCAAGAGATGAACTCGCGATTGTACGATGTTGCACACTTACGTTTGTGCCGTTGATACTCCACTGAACGGAGGGTTTTGGGAAACCTTCAGCTTCACATATCACAATCTTGTTGTTCTTCAGCTCACCGCGCTTCTTGATCAAGTTGTTGATGGACGCAGGGCCTAGAAAAGCAGAATTGAGCGTGTAAATCTATGATGGTGAAGCGTGTCAAGTTTGTGTCGACATACCTTCCACCACAAGTTCAAACGTGCGTGTCTTCCTCAGGCCGGACGAGGACACCACACACTCGTACAGTCCGGCGTCAGAGTACTTCACACGCTCCATCTTGGGTCGGCTGTTCAGTTTGTTAGTACCCTGAAAAACAAACACGTACGCAGCACAAGTTCAGCCTTTTTTCAGTCAACCCCCATGTGTAATCAGGTATACTTTTGAAGCGCCCCCTTTCTAAAACATCCCCCATCACTCCGCTTCCATTTTTAGCCATAATAAAGAGACCTGACATTAAAATAATAATAAAACACTCTATTTTACCCAACACAAACATACAACACAGAAGTACTGTTTTTCAATGAAGGTACAGTTTGGTAAATGAAAACGGAGCAAGGTACATTTTGATGTTTAAGTTCAAGTTCTCAGCATTTGTAAGGCGCTTTTCGTTGTTTTAACTGTCTCAAAGCGCATGTGTGAATATGTAAGAGAATTGTTGCTTTTTATTCATTTGATCGTCTGGTTGTTGGTGTAAAAATAAATGGCTATGATTAATCACTGTGACTTATGACAAGACAAAGACATAGTTTAAAGAACCTGTTCAAACGGCCTGGATACGTTCTCTTGATGAACTGATTCTGAATAAAGCCTTCACACACATACAGTGCAGCAACATCCCACCAGCAGAAAAAACTAAGCAATTTAACAGATCTTCCAGCATCTTGTACCTTCCTCTGCCGGTGTGGAGTTCACTACAATGCGAGCAACAATTGCAGCATCGTGATCTTCATTTGTTAACATCAAATCATCATTGTTAATGCTGATCAATACTTCATACTTTTTAATCGACAAAATGCTTAGGGTTTCCGTCATCAATAACACACACACACACACACACACACACACACACACACACACACACACACACACACACCCTTTGTTGTCACAAATCACTTATAAAACACAATTGTGTCCTTTTTCAAAAGGCTATTTAACTTGTCTGATCTCGAGGTAACACTCAATAAAGTGATACTATGGGATCAAATTAGTGCCAAAAATAGATTTGGTGCGCATAGGCACGTTTTGTGTTTGTTGTCTAGCAGTTTGTGCACGTATCTTCTTCATGCTTGCGTGCTAATCTCTTCTGCTTGAGTACAAAAACTCAAAACCACCATATTGAACACTGGTACTCTGCAGGGGTGTATCCTCAGCCTCATAATTTTGTGTTGCCTCAGCTTAGAATAACATCATTCTGAACTTTGTGGATGACGCTGCAGTGATTGTTGCTCAGGAGAGAGTTGACCAGTCTGGTGATGTGGTGCTAAGACAACAACCACACCCTCAACACTGAGAAAATAAAAAGAAATGACAGTGGACATAAGGAAAGAGAGAAATCACAGCCACTGTACACAAGAGAGCTCGAGCAGCTTCGAATACCCTGGGGTCCACATCAGTTAGGACACTAAACTTTGGCATGTCTGCAAAGATTCTGAGCAACATCTACAGCTGCATCGTGTGGGATTGCATCAACACTGAAAAGGAAATACCGCTGCAAATGGTAAAGAATGGAGAAGACAGCTAAGAAGATCACTGGAACTTTTTAGCCCTCCCGGCAGACAAATGGACCCTCACAGAGTCCACAGGAGTGCTGCCTCCAATCAGATCCTCTGATCATCAAGACCATTCTCACCCCCAACGTAAACTGTTAACACTGCTTCCCTTTGGATGGAAATACAGGAGTTTGAAGTGCAGAACATCCAGGAACTCTTTCTTTTCATCAGCATTTAAGTATTTAATAATTAAGTGTTTACTTCTGCCATTCAATGTAAAAACAGCTTACATTGAATGAACAAAAAATTATATTATTTAAAGATTTTAATTGTGCAGCATGTGAACCTGTACGCATTACATGAAACTCTTTGGCTTGACTAGTGTCTGGTGGTTAGTTGCTTGAATTGATTAAAAAAAACAAAATTTTAAGTCCTCTAGTGGATTTTAGCAAGAAAAACATTATGAGGTGAAATAAACTGAATGTGATTCAGAGATGGCGCTTGGATGTAAGAGGTGGGCGTGTCAGTTTACTTCACGAGGCTTACGTTCTGCTGGCAGACATACGCGCAGTCAGACGCGCAGTCACAAAATTAAGTGCATTTACCTTAATTTTCACAGATTTCACATCTGAATGGCGTTCATTTGTTGCTCATTTTTCATTGGAAGATAATTTCGATTTGAATCATATATATCCTCTAATATTAGTAACGATGGATAAGTAAATACTTTATTTATATAAGTGGTATAATAAGCACAATTACTGATTGATAAATAAAAATAATTTCAATACATATATTATTAGTGATGAGCCGTTTTAATAATAATAGTAATAATTGAACCTTTATTAGTCCCTCAGTGGGGAAATTTTTTCTCTGCATTTAACCCATCCAACTCGGAGCAATGGGCAGCCACACAGTGTGGCGCCCGGGGGGCATGTGGGGTTCAGTGTCTTGCCCAAGGACACTTAATTGTAGAACTAGTCGTAGGGGGGATTCGAACCGGCAACCTTTTGGACACCAGTCCAGATCCCCTACCACTGTACCACAAATCCCCATTCATTAATTATCTTGATTAATATCGTCTTAAAGTCAAGTCTAAGGTCAAAGGTTTTCCCATTTTAATCAGACTTTTTGTTTTGTAGAATTTCTTAAGATGTTAAAAGCAATTCATAAATAAACTGAATTTCAAACTTAAAAAACAGGTGGGTGTGTGTGTGTGTGTGTGTGTGTGTGTGTCTTCACATACTTACACACCTATAAAAATAAAATATTTGTATAGAAAAGTTCAAAAGATACTAAAAAAAAAAAAAAAGATTAAAAATAGGTTCTTACCTTCCTCCAAATGATGTCTGGGTTTCCAGAGGTTTTAACTTCTTCTGAAGTCTCAAAGCTGTCACCAAGCCTCTTCACAATTTTACCAGTGGCACCAAGAACCACCTCCAGATCTTTGGTGAATGAGACGCACAGAGTGTTAAAGCTGCACAAAAAAAAAAAATGCAAATGCGACGTACATTCAACTTTGACTTGAGCAGATGCGTTCATGTTGGGGTTGTCCAGCAGGGAGCATCTGTATTCCCCAGTGTGGTTCCGAGTGACGTTGGTCAGTGTAAAGACACTGGAGTTTAAAGTGTTCTTCTTTTCACCCTGCAGAAAGCAAAAACCCTGACTCAGCAGCGGCTCATAAAGGCGGCTTCAGCTCCTGTGACTCTTTACCTTGATGTAAAAGCTAAAACTCGATGGAGGGGGGTTTCCATCAGCTGAGCATCTTAAAGTCAGGTTGTCCCCTTCCTTAAAAGGTCCTTGGGACAGCACCTGGAGACTGACCTTCTCTGTGGGGTCTGTGGAGAGAGGACACTTCAGCTTCATGTGTGAGAAATGCGCTCTGGGGTGGGTGTCAGGTAACAAAAACCCTTTCGGAACACTCCAGAAAGGCGCTCTAATCACCAAAATGGATGTAATTTAATGAGCCCTTTAATACTGATAAGGACATACTTTCATGGCTGCTTCAGGAGAGTGATCCTGAATAATCCTGTGAATTACTCCCTCATGAGGCCATTATAACCATTTCATTGGGATTCACGCTTGGAATCACTACTGGATTTGCTCCATATTCTCTGTGTATACTCCTCCCGCCGGATCCGTTTGTCCCAATTCTTATAAATTGCACTTTTTTTATTTTCAAAATCAAAATAGTGTCAGATGAAATCATGAGTCTCTATATCAATTATTTAATTTAAAACAAAAAAATTACCGATTTTAAGTTTCAGTTCAAGTTTATTTATAACGCTTTTCTCAATCCTAGATCAACGCAAAACCGCTATGCGGAATTAGGAGTCATTAAAAAAGAAATGTCTCCATTGTTCATTGGTGTTCAGACTAATGGGGTATGACCAGAAGAGCAAGCTAGATCGCAACAGTGGCTAGGAAAGCAAAACCTCTCTGGTGAGTGAGAGTAAAAAATTTAAGAAGAACCCGACTCTCTGGTGCCAGTCTCTTCTGGCATATTAACATTACAAAGACATTGGTGGAAGATGGTTCCGGTTTTGAAATTATCCACTTGTTTATATTTAGTACATAATTTGTGTGTTTGTTTGTTTGTTTATTATGATGTGTGCAGTGCTTTATGGTGATGTTTGCTTATTTATTTGTTTGGATTTGTTGTTGCTGTTGTGACGTGAAATTTCCCCGCTGTGGGACTAATAAAGGATTTTTCAATTCAATTCAATTCATAATTACTTTTATTTAATAATTAAATAGTTTACCTTTGTTTTTCAGATATTACGTTTGTTAGGCTGTTGTTATAGAAATGCAGAAAGAGCAAAACCTACAGTTCACAGTGAACTTCAGCGCAGAGGAATCCATGTACGGCATCTGGACGTGCTGGACCTGACAGGAGAAGGTGGCATCCACGTCTCCCTTCACTGAAGCGTAGTCCAGCGTAGACATGGTGGAAGACAGTTGGGTCGCTGGATCCACGGTCACCACGGTGTTGATGTTCACAGCTGTAATAAAGTCAGTCAGAAGGCATCAGCGCAAACTTGAAATTTTTGTTTGTCTGTGCGTGAAAAACTGTCTAACCCTTCGCGTCAGGAAGCAAAGGCGTCTTGTTCTTCAACCATGTAATGTTGGCGGCCGGACTGGCAGCTTCGGTGTGACACTCTGCTAGCTGATGAAACAGAACACAATTATCAAACAGTGAAATATAATGAAATGAGCGAGATGATGACTTCTCACAGCCGCTCAGCCTACCGTGGTGAGTTTGCCGATCTCCATTGCCGTGGTTTTGTTTGTGATGCGAGGTGCTGATGGCTCCTCTGAAGAGAGTCAACATTCATTTAATTCATGTAGCAGCAGATACACAAACACAATTAACAACCATAATATAACAATTTTGGTACTGATTTAGTATTGATAATTTGGTAAATACTGTATATTTATCCGGATTTATTGATGAAGCATAAATACATTTTAACCTTGATAAAACAAGTTTTGTAAAACAGCAAAGATTAAGAATGAAAAAAAAAACTGAGACCAAATTAAAACATTTTTAGCATTTATTATTACTGAAACTTTAAACATATATCAACCTTACTGAAACAGACTCTAACAACTGCATCAAACTAATTTATTGAATTCATTTGACAATATATACGTGTATATATATATATATATTAAAATTCCTTGAATATATATTATTCCTTGACTAAATTAAAATATATATATATATTTTAATTTAGTCAAGGAAATTAAACTTCTGATGCGCAACAAATAAACATTACAATGTAATCGGTAAATGGAACTGCAGCTTGAAGCTTCTGAATCGTGGATTCAGACTTGTGACCGCTCGTTCTGTTCACTCTGACTTGTCCAGTATCAAAACAAACTGTTCGCCATTCTCCATCGGTTTTGTTCTTGGTCTTTACACAATGATTATTCTTTATTAATCAAGTAGAACAATTGTTTACTCTACTCTGCATTAGCTTTACATAATAGCTCAAAAAAAACATTCTACATGCTAACAGAACAGTGTTCAGTTTTAAAGTTAGGCTTCAATTAACAATGAGTTTGTGTCTGTGTGAATTTTTGTAGTGTTAAATTTTACCATTCAGCATTTGTTTTTATTCTTGAAATGTACTATTCTAGAAGTAAAGAAGTGCATTTTTGGTTTAAATGTATTTTGACTGAGAAACTGTCAGGGTTTGGAGTCCCTGTTTGATCATTTCATGTGTTTTAATTTGGATCTATTGGTTAATTATTCTTTCCAGATGTAGTTTTTTTAATTCAAGTCCTTCTGATTGTTCTGTTCACCTGTTTCTTGTTCTGGTGTTCTCTTTTGTTTGGGGCAGAGTTTTGTGATTTTAGTAGGTTTGTCTTGTTTGCGTGTCTTAATTTATCCTCGTGTCTGTTGTGTTACTTTGTCTAGATCAGTTTTCATGCTTCTGTCTTGTTCTTGCCAGACCGATTGGATGCAGGGTAAAATGTATTATTGGCTTCGAGCGGCATTCTGGTTATGTTTTTGTTTGCTTTCTGTTTATTTAATAAATAAATTGGGTCTTAGTTTCCCCAACATAAACAAACATTACTTCGTAAATTAATTTTGTCCAAAACAAAATACAGAGTTGCAAAGTTACTGCATTGCAACAAGATAGATGTCTCCTATTTTTCATTCATCTTTCATCTTCTACCGCTTCATCCTTTACAGGGTCGCGGGGAGCTGGTGCCTATCTTAGCGTCTTAGGGCCAGAGGCAGGATACACACTCTGGATTGGTGGCCAACCATTCGCAGAGCGGGACAGAGAGACAAACACATTCACACACTCACTCATTCCTATGTGGTCAATTTCAATTCCAATTCGCCTGAAACGCATGTCTTTTGGACTGTGGGGGAAACCGGAGAACCCGGAGGAAACCCACGCAAGACCGGGGAGAACATGCAAACTCCACACAGAACAGCCCCGGCCGGCCTTGAACTCACACCTCAAGTTGTCAAACGGAACCATCTTGCTGTGAGGCGACAACGCTACCCACTGCGCCACTGTGCCGCCCTTTAGATTTTGTAAATTTAGATTCACAAAAAAATATGGATTTTAGAACTAAAACATTTTTATATTATGCTATTATGTTATACTGTTAATTATAATTTAATAAAATAAATCATTACATATATGTATTAATATAGTTACAGCATTTTATCCTAAAGTAACAAATTATTTTCGTTTGAAACAAATAATAGCACTTAGTAAATCACTTCATGGATTTTTAAAACTAAATAATGTACTTGCAATGTAACAAGATTCATGTCTCTAAATACCATAAAATGATGGTAGCAAAAAAATGTTAATATTAAAAAAAAAGTCAATACTCCTAATTATACTACTATAATAATACTTACTATAAATAATCAACTTGATATGGTATTCGAATATATCAGATACAGCCACGACTTGGCAGGTGAAGACTCTCTGGTCTGTCATAGTGACATGTGTGATGACCAGACTGAGATCTTCTTTCAGACTGGCTCTGGTCTTGTAGGTGGCATCCACACTTGCGTTATGTCCGGTGCTCTTTACCAGAACGCTGCCGTCACCGTCCTGGTACGCGAGAAAAACAAATGATTACAAAAGCGTAATTGCACCTTTCGGAAGTGAACATTCCTGTGGCTTTCAAAATAGTTCCAGAGATAAAACAGTAAATGTTCGTTATTATGTGTTTCTGAAAAAAGAAATTTCGAATAAAAGCAATGTGGAAATACAGACTCACTGTAATGACTTACATATTTCCATTTAGTCATCATAACATCCTCTGGTTTGATGTTTTTTATGTCACATGGGATTTCAACCGTCTCTCCATACTTCCCCGTCATCGTAGGATGGCCTCGCACTTCAGAAAGAGAGACAGATAATAAATGCAATAAATTCATTTGCATAAATATTTTGTACTCAAATGTCAACAATTACATTTCGACAGAACTTCATTCAAAAATTGCATCTCATTGATTCTCCAAGTAGCAATTAAACACATGATAAAAACTTTGATGGACAATAAATAACATCTGCATGCATGGAATAAAAACATGTCAAAAATTCCAGCAGAACCATTATTTTCAACCTTCTCTGCAAAATTGTATTTACATTTTGAACTTCATAAGTCCTTAAATTAATTTCTTTATAAAGTAAAATCCTCTACCATGTTGTCAATGATGAGCCTCACACTTTTCATAGTGTTTCATTTACATTTTTTTTGCATTTGGCAAAGCCAGTCATTTGGTTATTCAAACAAACACGTCTGTGGAGACAGAAGTCTCTCCCGTTCATTCCACCGTTCTAGTTTAAGTGTTAATATCGGCATCAATTAAAAAAACAATACTCTTTTCATTCTCGATGTTGAATCATGGAATTGTTTAAGGTTGCGGTGATTAAACAGAACCAAACATTCTGTGAATAAATAAAAAAGCATCACCATGAGCTTGATCTATTTTTATAAATCCATTTTAAAACTAGATTCAAATTCCTAAAGCAAATAGAAAAGCCGGTACAACTGGTTGCAATGTCGAAACCATTGACTGGGTCTCAGATAAAGATTGTCAACAACTGACTGATAACGGTTAGCTTCAGAACGACTGAATTCACTCTGCTGGAACTAGGACGGCTGTTGCCAACCGTCTAGTGAGACGGTCCGTCCTCGGTCTGATTTATTTACAGCGTGTCGTCACGGTGACGCTGAAGCATTAGCAGCAGCAGAGCAGGAAATGGATGCTGTCTGTCGAAGTATCAAGTGTCAAGGCGAACAACCATCTCCAGGTGGAGCAAACAAACTCGTGGAGTGTGTGAACAGGTGCTGCCACGTCTGGAGCTTCTTTCACGCACCTGTTCACGCACCAATAATGGACTGGTCCCCTGCAACGCCCCACCAGAACAGATCAAGTGTTCTCCTGGTGTTTGTGCACCAGTGTTATTCCACAATTCAATCCCAATCAAACATTGCATTTGTTGAAATGTGCCGTCACTGTTCTAGCACTGAAGAATAATTTCCTATTTTTTTTTGCAATTAAGTGTCATTTTGTCATTGAAATTCTGATGAAAAGGGTTTTAAGTTCACAGTTTTAGCATTAAACGTTACAAGTACACACTAATGATATGTTGGTTGTTTGGATGGTTGTTCATCAGCAAAAGTGTCTAATGTTTTGGTGGATCACCAAAAAACGTATTAAAAAGCATCTGTCATTTTATAACAGACAATAATCAAAAATAGCACAATTTACAGCGCCATTATCAAAATAATCTAAAATGTTAGTTGCAAATACTGTACTCACATTATATTTTGGTAAAATTTTAGATTATATTTTACCTCTAAAATCATAATCGATGAAACAGGACGTTTTAAATTAAATTAAACAAAAGAAAACTATTTTGAGACTAACAATGACACTGGTTTCTTACATTTGTTTGGCTCTAGTTTTGATAAATAATTGCTTTTCATTATAATGCAAGTCTTCTAAAGCCAAAACTGTATTGTTATGCAAATAAATAGTTATATCAATATCAAATATTTATAACATTTATAAAAAATAAATATCAACATTATATACATGTTTGAAAATATCAGTTGTACATTTTGATGTGGAAACTGTTTGGTACAGTTGATCCTGATAACAAGAACTTATGGCTGATTTAGACAATGCGTGGGGTGGATTAGACAGGTGTGTGTGCGTGCGCGTTACAGATAAAGACATGGGCGAGCAGTAACATCCCTTACAGGCGTACACACGACGAAGACAAAGACGAGGCAGAAACTGATTCAGGAGCCTCCATTAGGCTTCTCAGAAGCACCATAAATCCAGGCTGTGGCAGAGCTGGAATGGCTCTCAAAACCAAACTCATCAAGCCCAATCACAGGCATAAGTGATAAGTGCACTCCAAATTCCCATCCATTAAGCTCTAAATTATGTATTTGACGGCCAGACCCCCGGGGGGCACTAAAGAATACGAGCATCTGACATGCAGATTCAACACCGGCCTGAAAGACTTGAGGATGCTTTCCATTCAGAGGAGCTATTAAACTTAATAAGAACTATTATCAGAATACACTCAAGCAGTTTCCGTGATACTCCATTAACCCCTGAAATAATTTACCAGCTCAAGGTCACGGTGGATTCTTCCATTTGCTGTTGCTGCAAAATTGAGTTCCAAAAACCCTTGGTCAGATCCAGAACGGTGCAGATGGCCACCGAGCAGATTCTAGTTATCATTTAACCAAGGCCTAAACAAATGAAGACGCCATTAGATTAACAGAGACTTCCGTATAAAACTGAAAAACAGGTTGAGCCAGTCAAAGAGTCTCCACATCAGATCTTTGTAATTTATGCTGGAGCAATTAGATGTTTCTAGGAGGTTCCTTGGTCTTTGATTAACAACATTCCAAACATCAAAGTCATCCAGCTGAACATATATTCTCAAAGCCATCTCATCAGCCTTTATCTCCTCCAAAACCAGTCTCCCGGCTTCCAGATGCCTCTGGGCCCCGGACATTTGCATTCCACAGAGCGGCTTGTGTTCATAACATCGGCGTTTGCTCGCAGCCATTGAGACACCAATCAAATTTGGTGCCAAAACACAAGGGTCGGTGAACTTGTATTGGGAGTTAAAAGCTCTTTCTCTGAGATGAGCTATGAAAGCTCTTTCACATCCCACATTGTGAGGGTCTGGAAGAGTAAAGCTTCCAGGAGAGACCACCTTTGGGTTTGTAAACAGAAAAAAGGCAAATATTGGTTTCAAAACCGATAGTTGGTGAGCGTGTGTACAGCGTAATATCTAAACCGACAGAAATATACCTTTGTGTGTGTATACACCAGGTGAAATCTGCTGAAAGCTTTCTGATCGAACACTTCTTCGTCTCTGCTTATTGTGCTCTGACAGCAGAACAGATCAGTTTCACATTCCTCTGCAGCTCAGGACCTGGAAAGGTCTGTAAAAAAGGTCAGAAAGGTCTTAAGCTATCCCCTAATTCATGATCCCTGTTGCCTTGGGGTCTCCATCTGCAGACACCTGAAGAACTGAAGAGTAGCTGGAGCGAACTGCCATGTAAAGACAATAACACCCTGAGCAAACGCTGACGGCTGGAAAGAGCATCTTTAGTTTAATCGTCGTTGATGTTTATGATACAGTAAATGAGTAACTTCTCCTCGTGACCTGGTTCTTGAAACGCGGAAGCTAATGCAGAAAGTGTGAACTTCCCACACTTCCACTACTGGTCTTCTTGAAGAGTCGCTCAGGGCTCGTCTGAAAGAGCAGACACCTGGGACAGGTGTGGCTGTGAAGGACGGCGGCGGCGAGGACATGTGCAGGCTCGCCAACTCAAAGCAGACAACATCAAAGTGCAGGCAGAAACCTAAAGATAGGTTCATTGTCCTTTTATAAAGTCAACTTCAAAGTAATTATGTTGAGAGATTATGAGAATATAGGCAGGAGAGCCACACACAACGTATAAAAAAGAAGGAACCACACACGTCTAAAGTTAGATATTACTGTACATTTATTGGCCAGAAACATTTGTCCACAGTGACGTACAGAAGGAGCAAACTGGGTTCAATCATTGGACACTAAAGTGGACCCAACCAGTCTGGGATTCGAACCTGCTATTAATGAAACACCACACTCAAACCTCCTCTGGAACATCTCGCTCAGACAGTTACTAAGATACAGTATGTGGACATTAAATTTAGACAAGTCTCATAAGTCCTGTCATCACGCTAGACCTTGAAACAAAATAGCAGACTTTAAAAATATGTTGCTTAAACCTCAGAGACAGTTTGAGTACTGACTAGTTTCAGTTCTACAGAATAGGTCAACAAAAAAAATGGCACACCAGAAAAATTATTAAAAAAGGTGGCGGGCAAATGAGGTGGGACAATGAACCAAATGAGTAAAATATAAATATGTAAAACAAATATAAAGTAAAATATAAACTTCTGCCTCTGGATCACCTTTACTGAGATGATGAATTAGAAAAAAAGGAGAGAGACAGAAGGCAGTAAAGGAGGGGAGGGGGTTTATTGTAATGGTAGGTTTCATTTCCTGAGTCCCGTTGCACAAGGTGTGGGATTAAAGAGCTTTCAGTTGAACTTCTACAGGACAGGTTCCATTTTTCAGGGATACAGGCAAAATAAACAGTCAAATAGTCAAAGCTTCTGAAGCATTAAAGACGTCGATTAGTTTGGAGAAGTCCAACCTGGTCCTACTTTCCAACAACTACATCCCTCAAAAAAGCCATTCTATTTTTCCATCTTAGACTTTGAGATGCTTTTAAATGCGTGATGGAGAGAGCGCCATGAGCTTCGGTGATTCATATGGTAAACTAAAGTCTTTTTCAGTATGTAAAAGGGTCGAAAAAGATAATGGCTTCTCAGTGGGGAGTATACAGTCCATTTTAATTACAAACTGAGATGAGTCCGTGGGAGATGTCGCAATCGTACATGTATTAGTCAATGAAAACCTGCCCAACAATACAGACAGCAGGGGTCCCAAGCAGCTCACCGAGAACCCGAATAACAAGAGGGAACAACCTGACTTTTTGTCCAGAATGCAGGGTGGATCCAGGCAAGTGCACTGGAGGTTATAGAGAGCCATGGGGGACTTCATGCATCTCAATGCAGCATTTCTGCAAGGCAAAAGTGCCACGGCTAAGCACACACACGCCTATCCTGTTGTAAAACAATGCGTCTTCTCTCTTCACCGAAAAACAATAGTTCTCTTGTGCCCTCGAATAAGGATAATCTGGTTTTACTGAAGATCATGAAAAAAAAGCTATTCTGAAGTGCAAAAATCATATATGTATTTGTTCAAATTAATTTCCAGACAGAATAATAGCCCTTGAGTTCAGCACAAACTAAGGATATTTCAAAGGAAATGGTTGTAGTTGTGTAATTAAAAATACTGGTTTAATTCTCCATTAATTTTCATTTTCTTACAATTGTGCCACTTTATTACACTTGTTCAAACTGTTCATTATTTCCCTCAGCCAATTTAAGTTTCACATACCCCAAAGCAATTCCATAATTTTTCTTTTAACCCTTCACGCAGAAGACACTGAAGGGCATCTTTTTCGGAAAATAAACCCACTGGCAGAACTAGTCCAACTGGGTGCGACAATGCAGACGTGTGTGTTTGGGGTGGGTGATGGGGGAGGGGCGGTGGAAGAACAAAAAACAGATGCCACACTAACTAGTTGTAAACTCAGTTTGTCTCCAGGGCCTAATCTAAAAGACAAACACTCACCGGCTCGGACAAAGACTTCACTTTAGGACACTTGAAGCCACAGAATGCCTCGATCTCCAGAGCCGAGTGAAATTGTGCGTGTTGAAATGACGTTGCATTCAAAACAGATTTTAAGACATTAAAACAACAGTGGGTGCAATCGGGGGTGAAAAACAACTAATGTCATAAACTAGAGCACCTCAAGAGTTTATTCCTACAGTCTCGGGACCGTCGCAACACGCTCAAGTCTGCTCCAGTTAACGACCATTCAGAGCATGACACACTATCATTAGGAACTCGTTCTTCCTGCCCAAATGTTAATAAGTGCCTTCAGATTCCCATGACAGACGGAGCGGAGCTCACAGAAGCAGATGTTTGGACTTTGTGTCTATCATTTCGGTGCCGGACACTTCACACCAGCGTCGATAATCCTGAGATCATGATCGCGAACGAGCGCGTGCGCGCTTGCTTAGAAAGCCCACGCGCGACCGGCGAACACATGTGCTAGTTCGTTTAAATTATTAAACACTTTTAAACAACAAACTCGCGTGGTCTTTTGAAACTCGTTTACAGCCTTTTCCACGAGAAACAGGTGCAAGTCAACGGTGGGCGGAGACAATAGTCTACATTGGTTCCGTTTGCACGGCATTTTCGAGAAAAACGGATAAAAAAATCGATGTCATTGAAAAAGATTTCACTTATCAAAATTCGGAAAAATACAGTAAATTTTAGCATTTTAATTACACAAATGCATTACATGCGCATAAAAGAAGATACCAAAAATACCATTATTGTGTAAAGTTTAACATTTCGGATTTCTTGTCTAAGCAGTTGAGCCTCCGTATTTTCACTTTCAAATACTTAATTCAAGTTAATTTAATTTAATTGTAAAGCAAATTAAAGCAAAAAAAATGTCTCTTACCTTGTTCAATCATCAAAACGATGAACAGACAGGGAAAAAAGCTTCGCCAGTGCATCCTTTAGAAGGGCTCGTTCTCGCTCGAGAGAAATGATATCCGCGCGTTAGTTCGTCCTTGATGGAAAGCGTTCTGTAATGTAACAACACACACCGCGTGCGTCAGTAAATTCAAACTTGGGTTCTCCACGTGTTTGATATGCTGAAGCGCTTATTGGTCCGTCTCGAGGCTCCGCCCGCCCACCTTGTGCAATCAGAGAAAACATAAACTTGTTTCTTATATGACCC
>MU204307.1:5081064-5173224 GCA_017309775.1 Paedocypris sp. Pulau Singkep | reverse complement strand
CTCTCTCTCTCTCTCTCTCTCTCTCTCTCTCTCTCTCTCTCTCTCTCTCTCTCTCTCTCTCTCTCTCTCTCTTCCTCTCCATCTCCCCCACCTCACTTGCTCACTATTTGTTTTTTTCTCACCATCACCCACACCTTACATTTCTTTCTCTATTCCTCTTTCTCTATTTCTTTGTTTCTCTCCGCAGTTCATTCTCTCTCTTTTCCTCTTCCTTTCTATCCACTCTCTCAAACCCCTCTTCTCTGCTCCAATCTTATTCTATAATTTCTGTCTCTCACTTCCTGTCTCTCTTTCCCTCTTCTTTATCTCTTTCTCTTTTTATCTCTCCCTCTATCTCCCTCTACCCCCACCATTTCATTAACATACTATCTCATTGCTGTGTTGTTCGTTGATTTGATTGTGCAGAATTAAACTCGTTTGTACTAAAGCTTGTTTGGTTTTTCTTTTCTTGAAGGGCAGAATTTGTAAAGTCTCCACTGCACGACCACTGAAATTTATTTTCACAACCACAGCGCTATGAAGGATCGCTTTTAAAGCGACCTACAGGAAGCGGTTCATCCTCCTGGTAGATATAAATGTTATCTCAAAGAGCGAGAGGTCCAGAATGAGAGTCTCTTGTCCTAGAGATATGAAGAAAACAAAAGAACTATTCATTGAGACTGGTTCCTAAACATGTCTTTTTGTAGCTACAGCTAAAGTGTTAAAATATTCTCTCTGAAAATAAAAATAAATGAATTGATGCAAAAGCATACAGACAAAATAATCACACTGAAACGCCTGAATAAAAGCCTGGAACCTTCTCTGTCTGTATCTCTCACCTCCTCGTTACTACCAACCTTCCTCTCTTCTCCTTCGTTAGCATTTTATTGCCTCAGTGTTAGCTGCCCCCCCACCCCCCTCCACACACACGCACACACACACACACACACACACACAGCTAGTGGCAGGTGGGGTGGGGTTTTTCTGCGTTTTCATTATTAGTCCTCACACCTCATAATGGCCTTATAGAAATGGGAATAAATGCTCGAGGAACAAAGGCACACGCAACAGAGTGTTCCAAAGTGTATGTCTCCTAAACCACAATTGAGAAACTCATATATTTTGAATTATTCTTTGCTTTAATGACACAATCCAGTGTGAGTGTTACAATGAATTTACTTCACGTGTAGCGTCAACATCATGCATTTATAATCCATTTATTTTTTGGTTTGTCTAACTAACTATTCCAAAATACAGTCCTATGCATCTCCTACACAAAGTGCGAGCATCACCCAAGATTGTCCCATCCGAAGTGAGAATGTAAGCTCGGGCTGTAAATGTGACTGTAAATCGTCTCTTGTTCTGAGTGTGAATAAGAGTCTCTTCCAGCAGCTAAGCCTCATTAGACTGAATCAGAGGGGAGACGGCGAGGAGGCCGACACGATGACCCTGACGTAATCTTCAGGTCTGTGGGAGGTGAGGGTCTCCTCAAAGCCCTGTCATTATCAGTCAGTACTCAGAAGCATGAATCCTTTCACACACACTCTTCAGTCTCCTGCTGTCTGGGAGGAGGTACTGGAGCATTCGGACCCTCACAACCACATTGTGTAACCGCTTCTTCTGTCCATCAGAGTGATCAACACTGCGTGAAGCTGAGGAAGACATAAACGCCTTTGCAAACTGGACCTTCACACAACACATTACCTGGCCATTCTCCCACCAGTTTTTCTGTTTATGCTTTTTCACATAAAGAACCATTAGGAGCCATCAGACAAAGGACACGGACTCATCCATTGGGCATCACACAAAGCACATCTTCCACATTAATTACAGTCTTCTTTACAGTAGGACCATGAGGAGCATCAGACTGCTTTTCATCAAGTGAAGCTGAGGAAAGACTCTGACATCTACTGTAGATGAACTCCACACCACACCTTTTCTACAACATCTCTGTTCATTAGTCTGTTTGCATCTGGTCAGTGTTTGTCTTGTGTGTTCTGCCTGTTCTGTCTGTTCTGAGTTCTGAAGAAAGGCCTTGTTTCAATGTGTTGAATAGACAATAAAGCTGCTAGAACTTTCACTCGTTCTCTGACGTGACTTGAGACTTCATCGTCAGTCTGTCGGCCACTACGTGAAAGCAGTTTGCTTGTTTAGCTGGTGTTCTTTCAATTTAAATAAAAACCTAAAACCTTTTGTGTTTATATAAAACTCTCATAATTACATCATTCTTCAGAAAATGATCTCACAAACGTTCACATTTGAAACATATTATTTTCATGCGGCCTTTATGATCAGTCTGTCCTCAGGCCATTGAGTCCAAGATCTTTTACAGTAAACCAAAGTGCCAAACAACACATGCATGATTAGTGCGCTCTTCTTTGCAGATATTTGTCTATCTCGCAATGTTTTAAAATCATAATAATTTGTTAGACTATTATTCATAAGTAATTTAAAAAAAGGAGTCACAGTTTATTAAGTGTCGTTTTTTTACAGCGTCAAACCTCGTGGGAGTCTAGGCTCATCTGGAGATTAAAGAGCTGATCTGTCTGAAACGAGAGCCACAGCCTGAGGCGTCATTAGAAGATATTCCAGTTTTTCAGAGATCTCTAAATATCCCTGCTTCATTAGAGCGTGCAATTGTTCTAGTGGGAAGACTACATTTGTTTTTCTCTTAGCAAGATGGGCGACACAAGTCTCACTGTAACCTTACAGAAAAAAGAATACCTTCAAGGCTCAAGTTTGAGTCTGTACCTGAATAAATTAACTTCCTGTGTAGTTTTTGTGCTCCTCCCGTGCTTGCTTGGCTTTCCTTCAGGTCTCTAGCTATCCCCCAGAGTCTAAAAAAAATTCAAGATTACTGTATTGAAGTGAGAGTGGGATTGTGTGTCTCACCAATTGGCTCCAGCTCCCTGTGACCCAGAAATGGAAAAGTAATTAATGGACGGATGTTTAAAGTAAAGCCATACAAACAAAGGAAGGTGTGTTAAATTGCCTTCTATCATGTTATCAACAAAAGGGAAGTGAATCCATTTCCCATCAATAAATTATTTAGTGTAAATTTCAAAGCTTTTGAGCTGAGGCGAGGCTTAAGAATATTGCTCTTCCCACTAACTGAAGTACTGTCCTCACCTAATGCACTCATTTGTGGGTCATAATGGACATGAGAATGGAACGGTAAATGCAAATCTTCCATTAAATCTGCTGAAAGCTGCACTTTCTGGTTCCTGATCTAAGTTTATGGCCTAGTCTATCCTTTGGGTTCTTCTGTTACGTGCTTCAAACTGTGACATTGTGCTGTGTTGAATGGGGAATGAATGTTGAATGAATTTTTACTGCATTTCCTCCTGCGCTCCTCAGGCCTGCTTGCTTTGCTTTTTAATTGCAATAAAATAATTTATCATTTTAAACATATAAAATTTTTAACTTATTTTCAAACTTGCTGGACTGATATGTAGAACCTTCTTTTTTTTAATCATACGCTGTTATACTATACACTAATAATAGGCCTATAATACAGAAGAAAAAAAAACACTGATAAAATGTATGTATAAATAAAACCTCATAAGTTACTCAGTACGTAACAAAATATTTGTACTACATTATATCTGGATTTTTATTATGTATATTGTGATTTTTATGTTAAAGTATTACTTTTATTTATGAGCTTTATTACGTTACACCATTTATTAATTTGCTATCGTAAAAAATGCCACATAGTAACTATACAAACAATATTTTGTTTTATTGATATTCTCTAATTGTTCAAAATTTTTAATGTGACAATTTAGGTAGAAAAATGCAAATAGACACTGAACAAAAGAGGCTGAATAATTTATGTGTGTGTGTGTGTGTGTGTGTGTGTGTGTGTGTGTGTGTGTTTGTGTGTGTTTGCTCCAGGACAATGATTAAGCGTTTATGAAGGATCTCCTGGTCTTTTCATGGCGTGTTCTACATCTTTGTCCGTTTGTTATGGATCTTTGTCAGATTAAAAGCGCCTTTAATACAGAGCAGCATTAAAACAAACAATATGACAAACATCATGATTTCTTCCTTCATGGACTGACCGGTGAACTGACCATTTTAAACATTCATCACTTCTTTTTCAACTTATGGTTTAAATGTTTATCAGGTCGTTTTCTAGAATAAAAAATAATCTGTAATAATCTGATGTATATGAGAATCTTCAGAATAATAATTAAATAAACAAGCGTATCCCAAACTTTCTCCCACCTCAGATAATGGTTATCACTTGGGTTTTGCATCAAAGCTTCTGGGACATTGTTAGATGTTCTGGTGTCCCGATAAGCAGAATTCTGGAGTCTGTCAAAGACCAGATCTGATATCTGACACTAGCATAGAGATATCGAACCGACAGAGCATTAGAACGCCCCTAACATTAACACAACAGAGCCTGTGACTCTTTGATTAGTGAGTTCTTAGATTTTTATGAGATAATAAACAAAAGATACATAACGAAAAGAGAAATATCTATTATCAGCAGGAGCAACAGTACAGGATATTTACTTGCCCATAATCACCGACAGACCGAACTCACTAAGTGTTGATTGATGAAAATTCAAAGATTCAACTTAAAGGAACTTCATGGATCCCAGAGGCAACATGCTTTGTGCTGGCTACTTATAGGGGGAAAGGAATAATAATAAATAAATAAATAATAAATTGAACCTTTATTAGTCCCTCATGGGGAAATTTTTTTCTCTGCATTTAACCCATCCGATCAGACATAAACTCAGAGCAGTGGGCAGCCACGGTGCGAGGCCCGGGGTCGAACCGGCAACCTTTTGGACACCAGTCCAAGTCCTCTACCACTGGACCACAACCAAATATCAATACAATTAAATATTTCACACACTAGTTTACAATGACAGCAATAAAATGATATCATAATAGTAAAGTGTTACAGTGACAAAAACAACATGAAAAAATATATCACTTGATTTATAAAGACTCAAAAATCTACCAAAAGGGAAACAAAAAAACTCAGATGGCTTAAAATGTTGTGGATGAAATGATGCTTGTTAAACTGCTGCTTCTGCTTTATACCACTACATTTCATGGGAGGCTTGACAGATGTAATGATTCACGTCCCACTCCCATTTAATTTAGAAGCCGCACAGACTGTATTGATAAGACTTAGAGCACATTAGGCACGACTTGTGAGCAAGTACAGGAATTTCCTTAGCGCTGATGGAGAAACTGAGATTAAAAAGAAAACTGGAGAGTGAGGCCGGTCAGGCAGCTGCCTTGCTCAGCCGGCGTGTTTCATCATGTCTGGTTTGTGATTCTTTGGAGGTCTCTGTGATGGAACTATGGAGGTTTGTTGAGTTCCCTTCATGCCATTGACTGACTCTCACAAGCCCTCTGGCAGATTTTAGACACAAAAACCGTGCGTGTTCTATTCACGCTCACATTCCAGCAGAGGTCAAACCGCTTCAGATTTCCCAACCCAAACACGTTGGCAGTTCGACATCTGCCCAGACATCAACACAATTGTCACTTGTCACTCAGTAGGTCTTTCACACACCATATCTGTGTATTTGTCCTCTTCTGTTCTTCGTGTAGACAGACAATTTCCCCTCCTAGATTGCTTCAAGATTCAAAATGTATATATCTTTTCAGTCCAAATTAAAGAGAATCTGCCATCCAAAGAAACCAATAATAGAAAACGCTTGTGGTTGACCTCTAAACTGGAATGTCTTTGGATCTCTCGGGGCTATAAATCTTTAATCAAATTCTTGCTTCAGACTCAAAGTACTCAGACCCCCCACTCCCCGTCCCCTACCCACAATCCCTTGGCAAGGGAAAAAAAGTGCCCAGGCCACATGAACCAGAATGACTGGTTTTTAGTGACTCACGCACGTAAGATACTGAGAAGTATGCAACAAACATAACGTTAGTTGACTCAAAAAGGATTTATTGAGGACGAAATTGATCAGAACAGGCATATGACTCGATTAGAACACAAGTTCAGTATGGATCAATCAAGTTTGGTTTTTGAAATATAATCTCCCTCATTAATCTCCCAAATTAGTCGAGTTGCTCAAGTGTTGTAAATGTGTTTGAAAGTTTCATTTTGGGAAATGTCATACAGTCCGGCGCCTTATGTATAAAAAAAGATTAAAAACATTTATTGATGCCGCACTTTATGATCCAGTGCACTTTCTACTGCAAAAATAGATAAAAATTAAGGTCATTAACTGCTGTAAAATTGAAAAATAATGACTCTGAGAATACAGTTCAGGAACATTTCATAATCCTGTTCATTTTAAGTAAAATTAAGTTTGGATTTCTAAGCAAATCATATGAGTTGCAATTTCCCAAAAGTTCTATTTCCAGTGAAACTTGCGCTGTGGTGCGGCAGATTTGCGCTGAGCCAGCATGTTATTTTCTGAGTGCCGTTTGCACAGACCGCCCGGGTCACCACAACACAGATTGACATTTGCCCTCTTTCCTAATCACTCAGTAGTTCCGTCTCAGACTTTGTTCATTTTACATGTGCAGAGCGGCATTTTCCATTCATAATTCAGAGACTTTTTGCATTCTAGCACAGGCCGCGTCCATTGTGTCTAGCTCACGTTATGAATTATGAAAGACTAGCATCTTTTTTACAGATGGTGCAGGTTGAGAGACTTGTGTCTGGGGCCGGTCTACGGAGCGTCCCCTATCCTCGCACTGCCACGGTCTAGCGCTTCGGCCCCGGGCTCTCCTTTACATCTGGGTCAGAGAGTGTTAATAGAGCCGCATTCCACTGGCGCAGTAAGAGCAATGGCAAGAATAAACTCTGCGTTCACTAAAAACACATGAACACAAGGGAAAAAGTCAAGAAACTCAGCGTTCTTGTGTGACTCGGCATGTGCTTATACGTCATCCCTTTCTATATTGTGGATTTTGTAATTGTGTCCAACTTTAACACACTCATCAGATATTAAACCACCATGCATTCATTTTTCCTCAATGCTTCAAAGAAGCAGCATTAATCATTCACCCGTCACAAGTTTTAATGTCACATCGTGAAAAACCTTTATTCTATAACTTACTGTATTAATTAAACGAGTGTAGGGCATCAAATTGATGTAGTGTGTAAGCTATGTATGAGGCTTGATCAGGATTGAATTTGGATTTGCATGCTCTCAGTGCTTGCATGGGTTTCCTCTTGGCCTCCAGTTCCTCCCACAGTCAAAAAACATACACAAGAATTCGAAATGACAAACAGGTGTGACTCAGAGTGTGAATGTGTGTGTCCAACTTTGTGATTGGTTGGCCCCAATCCAGGGTGTGTCCCACCTCAGGCCCAAAGGTACTTGTGATCAAGACATGTAAAAGCTGTTCAAAAAATGAATAGATATTAACAAAATCCCTCATTTAATTCTTATAGGAATTTTTTCTTGTATGATTTTACATAAAATATAATCTTTCCAAAAACCAGACAAGTGAGAATAATGCTTCGCAGTCTCCGGAGAAAACAGCCTTATCAAGAGCATCAATGTTTCATGACTCCTGTCTGCAAACCACCTCCCCTAAAGACATGACTTGTCTATTTAAAATGGATGATTTTCATTATTTTGTTAATTGCATCAAACCCAACGAAACGCAGCCTGAAATGTATTGTCACATTAATAAGCAATCAGATGAATGAATAAATAAATCATGCAACACACAACTTTCATAATCCAAATGAATTACTCCGCCAACATCATCATCATCATCCCCACCAACACCATAATGATGGTCATTTTTCCTCACATTCATCGTGACCGACTTAGCACCATGTAAATTATTCATGTGAAATTAACCATCCTTATTATGACATCAGTATCACTTACTGTATTCAGGAATTCCAAGGACAGTCCAGAATCATGCTGGAGAAAGGATGTCTGGAAAGCTGCATGAGAGTGTAATAGTGTGTGTGTCTGTTTGGCCTGTTCTGTGATTGGTTTGCCACCAAATTAGAGTGTGTGGCACAGGTATAACATGGACATACAAGTAACATGAACGGTGGCACGAAATCTAACTTTGCTATATCTAACAGAAAGGATTTAAATAAAACTGTCATTAAAAAAACATCTGTCTTGAAAACAAGTATTGAGAAGTTACCTTCAATTATAATGTCAATGACTGGATAATAAAGAACTAAAATACAGAAGTTGATTTTTATTTTATTTATACTGGATTTTTATTTTTGTGATACATTTCATTTTTTTTTCATTTAGTAGATACTGTACTGTACTTTCTGTGACTAATAACAAAAATGGTTTACTATCATTTTAGTAGACAATCACCATTTATTTACTGGAAAAAAAGCAAATAATCCTATTTCTTTATACATTCCTGTGTAGTCTTGGAAAAAAACATATAAAGTGGATGTAACAGCGTGTGTGACGCTATTATTCATTGTTGCAAAGTTATTTTCATTTTCAAAAAAGTTCAAAAAAGAAAAATGTTCAATTTATGCATTGTGAGTGACCCCTGGTGGTGAGACAATAGACAATCAGAACAGGAAATCTCACAACCCTGCAAGCTTTTATTGAATGCAACAACGGGACAATCCAATAAAAAAGAAGATCAGACATTCTTTAAAAAAAGGTACCAGAGGTTTTTATAGAATACCTGTGCTGAAAAACCGAAAACAACAATTTCCCCAAAATTGCACTTTTCCCTGCATTCACAAATTTGCTAAACCCAAGTTTAAAAGGTCACGCAACAAGTGTAATAACTTTATAAATTATATTTTTCTTTCCACTCGCAGTTTTAATATAAAAATGCTAAAGTCTTGAATTGGTTTATTTCCCAACGGTGGCTTGACAATTTAAAGAAACGTTAAAATACAAAACGCAAATAACAGCATATCTTAAAAGCCCCTGTGTTTGACCCTTGGGGTCCGGCTATTTCAGATTTACCTGAAATGCTTTTTTAATAAATGCAACAGCTTATGTGTGCCTGACAATCTTCATATTTTGCTCCTGATATTTGTGAGATTTTATAGTAAACACAAACCCAGCAAAATTACTAAATGCCTGATAAAATACAAAATGCTTCTGAGATAACAGCAACAGCGCTTTGTGTAAAACAGTAAATGCTACTCATCTGCTATTTAAGCTGAACTTTTAAGGCTTTTTTTTAGTTGTTAAAACGTATAACATGCACATTCAATTTTGCATTTGAAATAATAATCACACATTGCCTTCTAAGGGGACAAAAGGTGTCATACAGTGATTATCATGGATCCCTTGTTCCCACCTCCACCAGCTTGTCCTACGAGAAAACCAGCTCCTAATGCTTGAATTTGAGCTTGCGGTAAAAGGAAAAGGCCATTAGAGCAGCGACGGATCCCACAAGAACAATGACGGCCAGAGCGATACCAAGCCCCACCGACGCTTCACTGCTCTTCTGAGCGCCCAGCACATCTGCAAAGATCAGGCCAACTGTTAGACCAGCACCACCTTCTCAGCCTATTACTGTAACTAAAACAACTTACTGTTTTCTTTGGAAGGGACAGCTGAAAGAAAGAAGGTTTGGGTTATTGTCCGTTACAAGATTTCAGAAAACAATAATAAATGCACAATTGTGTTTGAATGGTATTGCTATTTAAAATCATTTTAAATACGGTATTGCTTTGCTGCAAACAAAATAACAAATGTTTTGTCCCGGCAACTTCTATTGTTCCTAATATTATTTTTAATTACTTAACATAATGCACAATTTTGCAACAAATGCACAAGAGAATGTTGAAAAAATATTGTTTGCAATAGTGGCTTATAAAACTGCCAGAAACAAATGCTAATGTATTTGGGTTTATAATATAATCTGCAAAAGCTACAGACTGTTTGTTGTGGCAATAAGAGTCTTGTAATATTGTGTTGTAAACCTACTGGTGTCTGATCGGGTCTTGATGGGTATGGAGGTGAGCAGTGTGCTGTCTGACAGACCGTCTTTAATGGTGGTCTGTTGTGTTTCTCGTCTCCTTCTTCTGCATTGCTACATACGAAACAATCAAAACAACAGGCGTTGAGATAATCTGTGTGTGAAAACAACATGAACTTCTTCGGTTTCAAGATCGTCTGGAAAAGTTACGGTACCGCAAACTGGGGACAAGTTGTGACGTCGCAGAGCCTGGTGACACAGTGGAGGTAGTAGATGGAGACTGTCTGGTTCTGCTGCTCTATGAAGCGGAAGGCCGGGAAGCTGAAGCGAGCCTTCTGACTGTCTCCGTTCTCAATCACGCTGGTCATTGCATCCCTCGAGCACCTTATCAAGTCGAGGAGAAGATCTTAGCTTCACACACTGGATCACCCAATGCTCAAATTTAAAACAAATTTCAGTACAAATACATCAGTTTTCAAACTATAATGTATTTCATATTCCAATGTTTATGCTTTCTATTTAGCACCCCATGGCATGAAGCAATTATGCTGTCCCTGGAAATGCGTTGTGCTTCCAGTCACATAAATGTCGATTGATGCGTCAGGTGTCCATAGGTGTGAGTGAGAGTGAAATGTGTGTGTAACTGTAGTTCTACTGTCTTATTGAATGTCCCCAATCCAGGGTGTGTGCTCTAGCCTTCAATGGAAAAGCAGTTTCTTTATTTTCTTGAAATTCTTTATTTACTAATACATTACGTTTTAGTTAACAAAATACGTTTGTGGGTTCGAGTCCCAGAGAAAGTGAAGTCCCTTCACAGTAAAGTAAAATGAGTGTGATTGTCAATATGGCCACTAGGGACCATATCGAAACTGGTGCTCTGCATTTAACTCATCCAAGTGAAAGTGCACATACAGACAGTGAAGTGAACACACCCAGAGCAGTGGGCAGCCTTAGCAGAGGCACCCAGGGGGCAAGTGGGGTTCAGTGCCCAAGGACACTTGTTTGCAGAACCAGCCATAGGGGGGTTTGAACCTTCAACCTCTCGGACATGAGTCCATATCCCCTACCACTGGACCACAACTCTCCGGTTCACAGTAATGTATGTTTGACTGTTAGTCAGGTGTCTTTTTTTTTATAAAAACTTACGAGACAAAGAGGTTAAAATATGATGAGTTGGAAGGATAGGGCGAGACGGAAGCGTAGCATCGATCAAGCAGAACGTTATACCTGTGGTGGAAAACATTTTAAGAAAAAGATTCAGGCAAGAAAACATTGGCTAATCGAAGGAGAAAAGTGCGCAGGTTCTACTCACTGTGATGTCAGGTTTGCTGCGCTGACTTGAACATAAATGCTGGTCCGGAGCTCAACACCCTGAGGTGGGATGATGAGCGGTGTTGTGTAGTTCACGTCCTAAACACACCAGTTAAACCATTCAGTTACAGGACCAGCTTTAAATATGAGGTGCGCTGAACAACCATTTTTTGTTAAGTCAGAATTTCCAAAAGTGTGGCCGAGGTTTTTTAATGGCGCTTATTTACCCTGAAGAGCTGCATGCTCAACGTGCTGATGAAGCTGCCGTTATTGTCCTTCACTGCAATGGAGGAAGAAGACCTGTAGAGGAAAGTACATGTTAGAAATAATAATAATAATGCTGACTCTTAAATACATTCTTTTGATGTAACACATGTCTGTGAAAGTTGATAAAAAGTAGTGCAACTTTAAAATACGTATCTATATGTCTGTTGTAAAATTATGCTTTGATCAATAAGAAAAAAAAAAAGTGAAGCCAACGACTGAATATAAAACGTTATGTTTATTTCAGTTTTATTTGTACAACAGTTGTCGTATAGCCACAGACATCTGAGCCCCATGTCACTGGACTGCGGAACTTCATCTTCCACAAACTCCTGCTGTACCGCGATAGCGTGATCTGTGTTACAGAGGCTTCTGGGAAATGTAGTTCTACTTCTGGTGATGAAATTCTATGATTCATTAGCATGGGATATACACATTTCTATGCAAATCTATAGGTCAAAAAAGTTTCTGTCAAGTTCTTTCATGTTAAAAACAACTCACACTGCAATCTGTGTGTTGTTGATCAGGTATTCAAGTGGATAGGAACAGGAGTAGTAGTACTTCAGGTCCGTATTGTAGGTCACTGTTCCTACAGTCGGGTCAAAAGATCGGATCATCCCACTAATGTTAACTGTCTGGATGTTAGAGAAGTCTGCGAAGATCCCGGTGCCTTGAGTGCTAGTGGTCTAAAATGACAAATATAATACAAAGGGACAAATCCTAAATTAGCTTCAAATGACAGACTTAAAGCCTGCTATAATCTGTAGATTTATCTTTGAATAATCTAATCATAAACAAAATAATCATGAACATAAAAAGTGTATCATTAGCTGACCAGCAGGTTATCAAACTCACATAGAAGATGCTTCCGCAGGCATCGACTTGTCTGATGGGGAAAGTGAAACGAATGATTGGCGGTGTGCAATTCAAATCCAGTCTTCCTCTACATAAAGGATCTGATGCTCTTTGATTCAGAATTAACAAACTCTCATTGAATCCAGCGTAGCTCACAGGGCAAGCCTGTATTGCCAAGCGAATATACTGGGTACCGCAACTCACTCCAATGTCAGTGTACACTGTCAAGACAAAAACTCTAGATGACATCTTAATGTAACAATGATAGAATTAAAAAAGTCTATATTATAATAAAAATAACAACAATAACAACAACAACAATAATAATAATAGTAATAATAATAATTCATTTAATTGATTTGATCATCTTTCGAAATACCTATTCAATGTCTATCTATCTATCCATCCATCCATCAATCAATCCATCCAATCATCCATCATACACACATACATACATACATACTCACAGATATACCATACATACAAACTTACAGATATACCATGCACACATACAAACAAACACACATTTTCATTACCTGGAAGACGGTAATTAGCACCACAGTCAGCAGCTGTCAAAGCCAGATGGCCTTTAACCAACGTTCCCAAGATCAACAGGCTGAGTAAAACCATCTCAGTTATCTTCTCAGAAAAATAAAACAAAAAATGGACTAAAAAGAAAAATAAACTAAAAACAACTGCTTTAAAATTGTAGTCTCCTTCAATTTCTCAAGAAAGTCCTTAATGCCCACTGAGCTCCAGGAGGTGTTTGTTTTGTGTAGGAACAAGTCTTCTTTTGACTTTACTGGTAGACTGAATCTGACGGGGTTTAGTTGTTCTTTATATATATATGTGTGTGTGTGTGTATGTTTGTGTGTGTGTGTGTGTATGTGTGTGTGTGTGTGTGTGTAAAGAGGATTATCTACAGGATTTGGCAAAAAGAAGAGCTATTCACTTATCGCAGATTAGGTAGCACCTTTAGGCCAATAGTGAAACTTTACACATCATCTTCCAAGAGCGTGATCAATAAACATCATCTTTGTCCTCCCGTCTTGACCTTCAAACCATGTAATTTAATAAACTTAGGCCAGGCCGTATTGAGGGAAAAGACAATACAAATGAGGTCTCATCTTCTCCTCAGAGCAGAAGTACACGTGACCTTTGCATGGGGAAACCTTTCCGGCCTGTGAAAGGTGCTAGAACATTGAAGAACGTACTGTATGTTAGACACAACTGTTTTGTTCGCTGTCATGTCACTACCGAAAACAATCAAACACAAATACTAACATAGTTTTTACTGATTTTTTTAAATTTAGTCAAATTACAGTACAAACACACACACACACACACACACACACACACACACACACACACACACACACACACACACAGACACACAGAGGAAATGTTTAAACTATTGAATAGTAAAATATCTTTTCCTTGGTTTACTCAGCAACAAAATAATGATAAGGAGTAATAATAATCCCTACATGAAGTCAGCTAATATAAAACATGCACATTATGCACATGTTTAATAAAGCGAATGTGAAAATGATGGTTGTTGTAACATGAAGATGTCAGCTGATCTACATGGGAAGAAAACCTATTCTCTAATTAGGGTCAAATCAGAGTATTGGATGTTGCCCTTCTTTTGTGGAGGATACAAAACCAGGGAAAATGTCATCGACCTATAAATAACGTGATGTTGGGCATGACAGTTACTGTTAAATATCATACCTGCGGCCTGTATCTGTTGTCCCGGTGTGGAAATTACATGATTTTGTTTCAAATGGTACACTTGAAGAGAAGTTTATTTCTTAATAAAAATTTGCAACAGCCAAAAACACATGTAAACACACAAACACACCCACACGCACTCACGATCACAAAATATGCATTTTCTTTATTTCATATATTTCTAGACAAAGTTATAGTCCAATTAGTAGGTTTCTAACTCACTAGTCTTAATAATTTTTATTCACATTGACCCTGCACTGCCCTGCAAAGTGACATAAAGACCCAAAAACTGTAAGAAACAGAGATTTTTAAAATTGAATTAAAATGTAGTTAAAATTGTATTTACCGTACACACATTACAGGCACTAACTGGCTCAAACATATACTGACTCTATATAGTCTGGCTCAAACATATACTGACTCTATATACATTTTACACATACAATTGGTTATTTTTAGCTGAAGAACCAAAGAACAAGAAGAAGATGAAGCACCACCGGATATAGAATTCAATGGACGGCTGATTTGAATGCAGTGGAGGATGGAGGTCATCTGATGGACGGATTCCAAAGCTCCGGCTCATGAGAAGCATGTGGCTTCCTGAGCAGCCTGAGGGAGAAGATGAAGAAGCCCAGGCTTGTGAGACCCAACACAGCCACACCTGATATCAAAGCGCTGGTCACATCCGTCTGCCTGGAGGAGCTGAGACCTGCAGGACCACAGAGAAACACTCAGGGCGTTCCAGGTTTATTGAGGGAACGGCGGCTGAAGCAGATAATGCATGTAAAGAGTGTAAAGGGTTTCTCCACAGTTGTCATGAAATTTGTTCAAAGAACTTGAGAATGCTGGTGTCTATTGTTTTACCGAAAACAGAGCTGACAGAAAGAACATGACAGAGTGGGGGGATGCGGCCTATACAAAAGACAGCACCAGAACAGAGGAGTTTGAACTACTAGATAAGTGATTAATTTTAAAAAAACGTGATTAAAAGAAAAAACCTTACCAAGTTGTGAGTTATTTCTTGGTGTTTCATCTAAAAAGATTCACACAAATAATCAAGTCTTAGTACACGCTGATATGTATATTATAATAAAATGATTTGTTCAAATATATACGTATATATATAAATGTATATATGTGTATAAAACGTATTTCTTTTAATAAAATTATAGCAGCACGCAGCAATTGCAGGGTTTGAGCCTTTCACTTGTTGTTATTATTATTATTATTATTATTATGGTGACGTTGTTGATGTTACATATGATATGTAATAGCAGTATGTTATAGATGTGTACGTGATACAGATGTGTATGTGTAAAGTTTAGTCATAACCATATTTAAGTTATTGCAGTGTTGTAGTTCCATCTATTGATTCACATGAAACTGGTTTGGTTTTGATCGTCCTGGTTAGTTTGAGTTTGTCTGGAATTGTTGGATTTCAGAATTGTTTGGATTTGATTTTGAGCAAACAATGTGATTTACGGTACACATATTTCAATTCCACATACGTATTTGACATTTTTAAAATGTTGATAAAGATCCTCCATGAACTCACATGGAGCTGGCTTATTTTCTATAGGAAAAACAACCAGACTGGTTTGCATTTGGGTCAAACATTAGCCTGAAACGCTCCTGGCACTAATGAAAACCGAGAGATGTTTTGTTTGTCAAGAGCCATTGATTCCATTTACATAAAGGTTATAGAAAATGGTTCAAATGATACAAAGGTAAACTCTCAGATTAGTATGATGATAATAATAATAATAATAATAATAATAATAATAATAATAATAATAATCACATGTACTATTTCATTTCTATTACTATTTCAGTCTTTTTTTTCCCTTTCATATTCAAACATTCCATTGACTGAAAACATTTACAACCAAGTTGTAAAAACAACCATGATGATGAGAAAAATTGAAGACTGTCTCACCACTTCTGGTGATGATGGGTCCGGCAGTGATGACGGCCTGGTCTGAGGATGAAGCGGACTTGGCTCGCTCCTGCACGACTTCCCTCCGTTTCCGTTTCCCACAGATCTGCACAAGATCAGCATTCAAATCACAACTGTCAGCTGAGAATTGCCATAAGGAAATAAAGTCAGAGTCAGTATTAAATCCTCTTTTTTGTTCAGAATGTTTTGCACAACTGTGATTATGAAAAGCACTTTACTAAAACATTGAACTTGAACTTAAAAGCACAAGATAGGCATATATAAATGCAGAATTAAATGCAGCAAACTGAGTTTACCGGCATGAGAATTGGACAGTCATCAGCACGGCAGAGTTTTGTGACGCAGTGCAAGAAAACGGTCGACATCTTCTGATTCTTGTGTTTTACAAAGCGGAAGACTTCAAAAGCAAATCGGCCCATTTGACTTTTGCCATTTTCAAAAACTGTGGTCTGCGGATCTTTGTAGCATCTATTTAAACCAGAAGAGCAGAATCACACAATTATAGAAAAGATGCGTTGTGGCCATTCAAGGCTTTTATTAATCTCTAGTCTGAGCTAATCCAAACATTCATCAGGAACATCTAAATTACCCAAAGAACAGGTCATAGTGAATCTCATCGCTGGGGTTCCCAGAGGGAGTGGAATAGCAGTAATCCATTAGAACGTTCCACCTTTTGGGAAAACCGGAATCTCATTTACTAATTTATTTCTCAAAGCTTACAAGATATTATAGAATACAAATGATTTACTTACAATTTAAAGGCTTTCTTGTAAAGATAATTTAATTAATTTAATCTAATTGCATAGCTCGACTGTATGTGCTTGCAACGACACTACATCTTTGACTTACTTTTTGTTTTCGTAAACTGACACTTATCATAATGTTCTTTAAATATATAATTTGGTTTTCAATGAAAATAAATTAAATCTGGTATCTAGCAATGTACCTTCGGTCTAGATTTGTTGCTTTAACTGCAGCAAACACACGAGTTTTTAAAGACAAACCACCCACTGGAATAGAAATCAGCTGAGTGAAGCTAGAGTCCTGTGAAAAACAGTAAAAACATTATTAAATACATAAAATAATTTAACATAGTTATCTTACAGATATAGTATTTTCGATATATAAAGAGCAGAATATATTTAATGTACTGTATGTTATAAAAAAGTTATTCCGTTCCACATTATATATTCTAATTTAAAATATTCCCCAAATCCCAATTCTGTTCAATGATAAGGGAACATCACAGTCTGTGTCCTGCTTGACTCACGTTGTACAGCACTAGACTGAGAGTGCTCAGGAAAGTGCCGTTATTGTCCTTGACTGTAATGGCGACAGAAGAGCTGAGGAAAGAACAAGAATTCCAACAAATCTGAGTGCAATTTTTCACTGAAGAATCGAAGCAGACCCTCATGACAGACTGAATAAGGCTTACGCCGCAAGCTGTGTGTTGTTGAGCAGATACTCCAGAGGATAGCTGCAGCTGAACTTATAGAGCAGACCGGGCAGGTAGCTGATGACCGTCGGAGGGTCCGGAGTGTCAATATAGCCGGATATGTTCCCCGTCTGCACCAGTGAAAGGTTTCCATAGGCATTGTAGCCATAAGCTGTCGAAACCTGAGGACGGATTATGGAGATCATTAATGCACAGGAAGATGCAGTACAGCGCATCTCTCACCTCCAGCATGTTCCCGCAGGCCTCTAGAGTGCTGAGGCTGATACTGAAGAGCATCGCGGTGGGAAAGGTGTTGTTGTTGATGAAACCTCTGCACTGAGCATCAGCGTGACGGCTGTTGAGAGCCAAGTCTGCGTCCGTGTATCCGGAGAACAGCACGGGACAGAGGTTAATCTTCAGCGTAATGGTCTGGACTCCACAGTACACACTGATGTCTCGCTCGCCTGGAAAACACACACATCCGGGGGAAGGAAAGTTTACAACATGTTTTAAAATGGTTCAGTTTTAAATCTTTATGTTGTAATAGATAAATAAATGTTAAGTAAAGAAATAGACAGAAATATTGTCATTTTCATCTGGGTGGAGGTATTGATTTGTTGAACTACAACGTGAAAATTAGAAGGCCACTTTTATGCAAATGATATACACGTAATTTGCATATATTGTGTAATAGATGTGAAATTTGCACTTTCAGCGCGATAAATTATCATTAACCTCATAGTTGTTCCTTTTGCCATATACACAATGTTAATTCTGCAACATTGTGATTTCTTTCATATTTTTTCATTTTTTATTTTTTTCTATCTATTATTATAATCATGCATCCATCCATCCATCCACCCATCCATATGTTCGTCCGACCGTTCATCCATCCATCCATCCATCCATCTCTCGCTTGCTCTCTCTCTCTGTCTGTCTGTCTGTCTGTCCGACTGACTACCATTATTTGTCCATTCTTCTGTTTGTCCGTCCATCCACCCATCCATACACCATTGTTCGAATGTTCTTACCAGGAAATCGACTGTGGTAGCTTGGGTCACAGTTAAATCCGTTGAACTGAGTGAAAGCTAAAGTAAATCCATTAAAAAGCCCAAGCACACCAGTCAAACAAAACCAGTCCATTTCCACCTGTTAAGAAAAGAGGACAACAGCCATTACCTAATGTTCAAGAATAACAAAATAGCACAAGAATTGAGATTTTACAGCTGTACAAAGATGATAAAGTAAGACTTCTCACCTCAGACGCTGGACGCAAGTGTGTCTCTCTCCATGTGCTCCGGCCTGTGGCAGGCTGGCATCTCCACAGGGCTGCCGCATCCACGGCCTCCTGCTGCTGCTGCCACAAAAAGCCATTATTACTAGCTTTCAACAAAAAGAGCTGTCCTGGACAACATGGGAAAATCCATCAATATCTCAAAGAGCTGAACAAATCTTTCTTATGGAGAACGAAACCTGAGCAGCTTTGACGATTTCCCACTCGTCTCCACATGGCTTGATCTGCCACTGTCATCGCTCAATAATGTCTGAGTCCAACGTGGGATTGAAGGCAGGAATTATGTTTTCAGCAGCAGCTGAAATGACTAAAGGACCTATTCTCTCAGTCAGTCCATCAGGGATAACAGCGAGTGTGTGTCTGCCATTGTCGCGCTGGTCCCTCGCTCCCCGCACGTCTAACTCCAGAATAATCCCTTGTTGATAAGCTACATCCAAACAACCACCAGCGGCTCATTATCTGCATTAATTAGTCAGTCTAATAGCAAGATCTTGTAACAGCAGATAACAACAGTATCATTCTGTAATAGCACTTTTAATACCAGTTTAAAATAGTTTGCTCTGGATGCCTCTAAACCAGCAGCAAATATGAATTTACACTGAAGTTCCTTTCACATCTAAAGTATACATTTTTTTACAGATACATCAACAAACGTTTTTTTTTACTTAAAACGTCAATCTGTTTTCTGAAAAATCTGTTCCATTTTTACGAGGAGCTTGAGCCAATAATAGGTGGGACCCCTGCATTTGTAGCCAGTTGATAACAAAGCAGAACACACAGACACATATATTAACACTCTCACTAACACATATAGGCAATTTCTATAGACTCCAAATTTTCTTTAAGTTTTAGAACGCTGGGAGGAAACCGGAGACCCGGAGAAAACACAAGCACGGAGAACATACCAACTGCAAATGAAAAGACCCTAACTGGGCCTTGAACTTGAATCTCGAACAGATCTTCCTCGCTGTGAGGCGCTACCCACTACAGTCATTGTGTCTGTAAAACTCAGAAACCACCACTACTATTATAAACCATACCAAAAACAAATTAGCAATCATCACAAGGCAGAAGCTCCTAGAAGACTAGAGTCTGTTACAACGGACGCACAAGTCGCACGACTATTGAGCAAAACTTGAGATGCAGCAGATATGGGAACAAACAACAACCAGGGAATCTACAGTAAAACAACCAGACAATGAATTCACATTTAAACATTTTACTTTTCACCATCAAGTAAATGTATGTTACATATACGTAAACCTTGAAACTAATTATAAACTAACATTTTACAATGTTTAATAATTACAAATCATTGTCTGAAATGAATGTAATTACTCACAAAACAAAGCTTGGATTGCTATGGTAACAAACTTGTATCATTGCACTGTTATGGGATAAACAGGCTTTCTTATTGCACATGTTCCATTGAAATAAAATATCTAGAACGTCTATCAAGGTTACTGGGATCAAATGCCTTTCTTTATATGAAATAAATTGAAACCTCAACCTTTGATTTATTGCATCCTCCCGCCCACAAAGCGACCCAGATGCCATGTGTTCCGAATTGATTCAAGAGGATAAAGTGGCACTTATTTGTTTTCAATGATCATTGCATGTACAGAAATTGACTATAATGTCATAACAATCAGTACTAAGGTTTCAAAACCTATTTGTGAACTATAACTAACTGAGAACCAGTTATCACACACATATAGAAATATTAAATAGATTTTTTTAAATAGATATTTATCTTTATTTTTTTTATACATGTTTTATATGTATCTTTTTTTAAAACATGGATTTTTGAACAGATTACTCTTAGTTTACGCTAGTGTGTAGAAGCTTATAGGGATAAACAGCTAGCTAAACTAACAAATACAAAAAACTGCTACAAAATTTCACAATCACCACCTAAGAGAAAATAACAAAGAATCAGGATTAGTACACAACATCATGGTGGGCATGGCAAATTAATTGAGCAAATTAATCAAATAAATGGAAGACTTAGGAAAAGGAGTCCAAAACAATGCATTATAGACCAAAACGACTAACCAAGAAAACTAGAAAGTCAGCAGTACACAACAGTAAATACATTCAATATTTGGCTAATTTCAGCATCACTCAGATGCTTTCATCCAACGTGATTTACTGTAGACTGGATCACATTTAATTACACTTCCACTTAGTTGTTTGATTTTCAGGAATAGTCCTGCTCCTCTCATTGCAACAACATACATTCTGCCACTAGGTGGCATACGCTTCTAAAACTGACTATAGTCGTTTAGACCAAAAATGTACACAAATGTTTGCAGATAGATCTCTTAAAGTCCAAAAGTTCCTCCTTTCAAAAAATGTCATGGTCTGCGTGTTTGGTCCAATTTTAGTGCAGCAATTACACCTGCCCAAAAGAAAGTGTGAAAACGAAGTCTGTTTGCCATATCTGTACTGTTCAGTTGTGGTCCAGCGTTCCTTGCCACATGCGTTTCAGGTTTGAATCCCGCTGCAGTTGTTTCTTTAAACTCTCCTTCAAAGAGTATCCTTGGTCAAGACACTGACACCAAGGCATTGCTAAATGCAGGCATGTTAAATACAGAGCACAATTTAGATAAGGTCCCTATTTGCCGTACTGACAAACTCACTATGTAAAGCAATTTTAAATGTAAAGCAATGTAAAGCACTATATAAAGCAAACAGTCCCTCAGGATTATTGTGGTCTCCATGTGGTGGGATCTGATTGGAACTAGATTCTTGAGTTCCGCGTTTCCTCTCACAAAAGACACAAAGACACTTCCAAATATCCAAGATAGACTCATAGACAGACATAGAGAGCAACTTGTTCTGAGTTCCAGGTAGCATTGTTGGAGGTAAGGAGTCTCATCTCGGCAGCTTCACACACCTCAGAACCTGATCATTAC
The DNA here is from genome assembly GCA_017309775.1 of Paedocypris sp. Pulau Singkep. Taxonomy (NCBI): domain Eukaryota; kingdom Metazoa; phylum Chordata; class Actinopteri; order Cypriniformes; genus Paedocypris; species Paedocypris sp. Pulau Singkep. Next base: position 5,151,595 of record MU204307.1, on the reverse strand, counting down.
AAACATCTATCAGTATTGTAAAGTTTTTCTGTATTGATGTCTAAACCACATGTGTCAAACTCAAGGCCTGGTGGCCAGAAGTGGCCCGCAAGAGCTTAACATTTTTAGGTGTCCAAAAATAAATGCCAAAAAATAAATTAAGTTCAACTACGGTAGCCGCGGCAGTGTTTCCACAGTTTTTATTCACTTGCTTCACTTGGACAGTTTGATCTTTCATTAACAGAGTTATGTGTGTTTTCATAAGCTGACAAAATTTAAGAGGATTTATCTTAGAGCAAGAAGCAAACATGGATTTTCCACACAACAGAAATTGCCACTTGAAAAAGTTAAAATAAATAAGGAATTATTTAACATTAAGAAGTAGTTACATTTTTTTACATTTACATTTGACTACATTTACCGTATTTACGCGAAAATAAGCACCCCGTATTTTCAAATTTTCGAAACTAAAAAACTTGAAGGTTCCTTTTGCGTATTTTCAGACGCTCATTTTTCGACATTTCAAGTCCGGAGTGTAATGACGGCGCGAGTGCAGCGGGCTCAGCAGTTCTTACAAGGAGCAATCACAAATAAATGGAAACATGTAGTCTTTCCCAATGTTATTTATTGTCAATTTTCAAGTACAAAAGCGTTAAAGTGAACGATGCGAAGGAGGAACACGCGTAAATCTTTCAGATGCCCAGTTAAAAACTGCGGTCTCGCCAGCCGCGCCTTTGCGCTACTAATTTTGTTTTGCTAATTACGTTTTATCTTGACACCGGCAAATTAAAACATTCGTCCTTCCTAATACTTTTTATCCATTTTTTCAAGCACAACCGCATTAAAGGGAACGGTGCGAACGAGGAACATGCATGCTTCAGGTGGCGTGTTTTAAACTTGTCTTGACACCGGGCGAATGAAAGAAATGAAAACGAGTTTTATTTACTGAGAGCGGTAGTCTAGAAAAAAATAAGAAGCTAGGGTTTTGTTTTTTTTTTAACCGCTGCAACAAGTGACTATTAATATCCGATTTATAAGAAATTATTTTCGTACCGTTTTACTCTGCTCTCAGAGGAACAAGACGCAATGCTGACGTAATTGGCTGAGCTAATATTAAAAAATGTCATGGATTCCGGCTTAAAGCCGGTCAGGACTTTTATTTTGAACTTTTTCTGGACTCTTATTTTGAAGTTTTGTCTCAGTGATCATGTCCTGCTTCGTGTCCTGTGTCCCAGCTGTTCTGTGTTATTCGTTAGTTTATGTATTTAAGTCCCTGTGTTACATGTATCACTGCCAGGTTGTCAGTCATTGTACTTGTCACTCTCGCCTCCAGTCCAGTCAAGTCTTGTTCATGTTCATGTGTCTCTTTTGGATTATCTTGTATACCGACCCTCTGCCTGTGACCCGACATCGATTTTGGATTAAACCCTTCTTTGTAGCATTTAACACCTTGTGTGCCGTGATCTCATCCAGGAAGTGCGTGTGAGTCCACCCTGTCTTGTCCCAGTGACAGTCGTTTGGTGACAAAAAAATAAAATAAATATAATAATAATAATTTGGTAATTTTTTTTTATGATTGAAAAATCAGGGGGGTGCTTATATTCACGAGGTGCTTATATTAGGCTAAATACGGTAGTTGCATTTATAAGTTACATCCGGCCCTTTGAGAACAGCCATTATGCTGATGTGGCCCGGGGTGAAAATGAGTTTGACACACTTGCTCTAAACAAGGGGTGGCCAACTAGTCAGAGACTAAGATTTGCTTCCCTGCTCACTTGTAGACAAATTGCTTCACTTGCTCCTCTTTTTGTAAGTCGCTTTGGATAAAAGCGTCTGCCAAATGACTGTAAAGTAAAGTTAAGTAAAGTAATATCCACTTTTTTGTGTGTGATTTGAGCCACATCATACACATGGGCACAAATAAACAACATCCCATCCATTAATCTTGTATGCACGCGCACACACGCACACACACAGACCTCTGCTCAGCCAGAGTTAATGAAAATAACCACACCAACATGATAATATTAGTTATATTTTAACAGTTAACATTGTGTGCATATTTGACTCATGTGAAAGCTCCTGAAGAGCCGCATGAAACTAGTTAAAGAGCTGCATGAGGCTCAAGAGCCATGGCTTGGCCACCCCTACTCTAAACATCAGGGTTTTCAGAGAGTTTCGAAACTGAGACAGAAGACCCACCTGAGGAAAACTGACTTTTATTAATTAAGGCCAAAAACACAAACTACATAATGTCTACTGAAATAGCAACAAGGATCATCAAAACAAATATTTAGAACAAGCTAAAGTTAAAATCACTATACTAAATACTGAAAACAGACACAAGAACAGATAGATAAAATTAAAGGTTTAATTTGATCATGGTGGTGGGACTGACATGTGTAACACAGTTGGGCAGAATAAAATTTGAGCAAATAAATAGGTAAACTAAACAATGGTGAAAATAATGACGAGATCACTGTGCTCTGGAAACCGATATAACTTACTGGTAGCAGTGTGAACTTCTTCCAGTGTTCCAGAGATCTAGCGCAATCACACCGGCACCAAGTGGGAAATTTTGGCTTTGCACAAAATTCTCAGTCTGGGACTGAGAAAAGCGCTATATGAAAAACTTGAACTTGAGTATCTTCTTCAAATCCATCCCAAAAACACGACTTGGTCGACCATGATAGTGAGCAGACAATGGCCAGCATAAGGAATTGTGGAAGGTGAGCATGACAGACAGTAAATGTATATAAAAAAAATATTGATACATGGTTGTAATGCTCTTTTCTAAAACAGGAGGCCAAAAATACCGTAACGTATAAGCCATAACGTATAAAACCCAAAACATAAATAACTAAACCGCTTTGGTGTTGATTCACAAGATTGTAATATTTATTAGCAGAGAGTAAAAACCACCGAGTTATAGGCCAAACGCTTCAAACATTACAAAGAACAATGAGAGCACAACTCTAATATTTTAGCAACTTTATATATTTGAAAGCATATTCGCATATATTTGAAAACACATTTGCAGCATAACCTAATGAAATCATGTAACACATTAAGTGCATGTAAACTGAATAAATTGGGTTTCTGGTGTTGAAATTATGTCATAAAAATTGGTATTTGTCTTTTTCACAAAGAACAATCGATATGGCATTTGTTAGAATTACATACAGGCCTCATGTCAAATCCATATGCACGGCCCACCCACACTGACACTATTCAACACACAGCTGAATAGTAGGGAACTTTTGGTACATGTTTTGTTTGTATGAATAGCAGAGTGACACCTTTGAAATGACACTAGTTTCAAAGAGTATATTTGCTTTCGGCTAGCATTTCAGATTTCACCCTATAATAAAGGGGCTGAAATGTTGCTCTCATTCAAAAACATCCATTGTTCACTTCTAACGTTTGAAAACATCCATTAAAAATATATTCTTCTTCCCCTTATATAAAATATATTAGTAATCATGTGATTACAACTTAAAATGTGTTTGCTGAACAAGTATCGACCTGCAGCAATACGTAGTACAGTAAATTTTCTTCCACTAAACTATTGCCCTGTGGAACGCTTCGTGCGCCCTCTAGAGGCTTTTTCGGGTACAGTCAGATATTTCAAACGTTTTAAAAAGGACCGTAATTCGAGCGAGTCAAGAATACATGCACATCTTTTATCTAAAAAAAAAAAAAAAAAAAAAGAGTACAAACAAACATCTAATTATGAACACATTCTGCAAAACTTTTAGATTACAAATTGATTTATTTTAACAATTTACACGTAAAAAATTAAATGTAAAGAAAAAAAGACTTTTACGCTTGTATTAAACTGTCGTTCTTTCCGTTGCATTTCATTTAACTTTGCTTTCTAATTTTGACATCAATAACACACACACACACACACACACACACACACACACACTTTTTATGTCATTTAATACAATTTATATACGTGCGTACTGTATGTGTACCGTATATGTGTATATATATATATATGTATATATATATACACACGTATATATGCACACACACTATATTCATATAGTACTATGTACACACACACTACATAGAGTATATATACTGTATATGTTATTATATAATTAACTGTATATATGTTTAAAAAGAAATTGAATTGTGGCAACACACCTCAGTCCTGTCCCAAAACAAAGGAAACATTCACCACAGATTACACAAATCAAAATATTTATTGATACCAGGAAACTTAAATGGAAAATATGGAAAAAAAATGGACAAAAATGGAAATAACTGGAAGAAATGGCTCAGGAGAGAGCAAGGCCTAAAACAACAAACAAAACAGTTCTAACTAATATTTTCTTGACTGGCTTACACAGCAAACTTCCCTAATCTAACCAAAAACAGGGATGAAGGTTTCAGCAAAAGAAATAGGCACTCTCTCCCTACGCTTCCCTAATTAAACTAAGAAACACACACACACACACACACACACACACACACACACACTATCACACACACACACACACACACACACACACACACACACACACCAAAACGTCAGGATTCAACCGTCGACTCACATCACCTGGTTACGTGAAATCACACAGCCACTAGTTTCTAACCCCAATGAGTAACTAAGTTTTACACACACTTAGGATGTTCACATACATCTCACACACATTTGGTTCGCTTTGGAGCAGGGGAGAAGTGTGCCTCTCTCCAGCCAGGCTTCAACTCCTTTTAAAGGTGATAGCTCACTCTCCAACATGATGGCGTAACGAAGGACAGGTGGAACTGCTTCCGCTGGGAGGAGCATAGGGTAGAGAGAGAAGGCACAACACAACACATTTCCACACCCACAGAACCCACTGAAAATAAACACGTCCCAGAAGTAACAGTGTGTATAAAACTCACATAAGAACTAAAGCGCCATCCCATTCCTAACCCATAGGGTTCAATATGATGTCGGTCCACCTTTTGCAGCTATTACAGCGTCAACACTTCTGGGAAGGCTGTACACAAGGAGTGTGTTTACAGGAATTTTTGACCATTCTTCTAAAAGCAAGGTCACACGCTGATGTTAGTCAAGAAGGCCTGGCTCTCAGTCTCCGCTCTAATTCATCCCAAAGGTGTTTTATAGGGTTGAGGTCAGGATTGTGCAGGCCAGTCAAGTTTGTGCTCCAAACTGTTCCCACCAGGTAGGGAGCATGGAATTGTCCAAAATGTTTTGGTATCCTGAAGCATTCAAAGTTCATTTCACTGGAACTAAGGGGCTAAGCCCAACTCCTGAAAAACCTCATCATTTGGCTGGGTGACCAAATACTTTTGGTAATATAGTGTACATATTAGGCATATGCAGTAAATGGATGAATGAATGAATGACTTTATTTATCCCACAAGGGGAAATTTCTTTGTTTGCAGCAGCAACAGGGAGGCGGTACAACATAGAAACAGTAATGAAGGGTAAATAACAAAAAAACTTGTAAAAGAAAGTATAGTAACAAAATGTGCAAAGGCAAATAAAGAATATACAATAAATAAATACAATAAATAAATAAACAGTATAAAGTGCAAACTGTGCACCAGCGATGATGACGACGAGGGTGTTGTTCACTGCTTTACTGTGTTGTACAGTCTTATTGCAGTGGGGATGAATGACCTGCGGTAACGCTCCTTCTTGCACTGTGGATGGATAAGTCTAAATCTATATATATATACATATGTACATACATAGTGTTTATATGCCGGTATGTGTATGTATGTGCATTTATATATACATGCAATATGAAATATAATTTACCGTACATGTATAGAACAACAGTCTCTTCATTGACAATTGCAACAATTGCTATAAAAACATGAATGAATTTGTGTTATAAATGATAATAGCAACGAGAGGAAACATGTATACAGATGAAAATGAAATTTCTATAATAGATATAAAAATAATTCGAAAAATAAAAATAAAAAAATAGAATCCTAATTGTGGAGTGCGCTAGTGTCTGATCCTGGATCAGCAGCGGCGGTGGCCGCTGTCCTATATTCCTCCAGTCCTGATGGAACAGCGCGGGCCCGCCATTTCACCCAAAGCCTCCGCTGCTCTTCAATCCCGAGGCTTACAGTAAGAAGACAAGCAGCGGCGGGATTAGTGCGTGCGTGGAGAGATGAGAGATGATTCACGAGCGTATGCAGCGCGAGACTCAAACCCGTAACGATGTGATAATTCCGCGCAAAAAATCGCTAACATCAGTCGTGGATTCATCATCGTTCTTATCTCGCAGCGGTTGACTGGATAAAAAGCCTCCCGTCCGCCCCGAACAAGAATCGCCCCGCCGGCTCACGTCTGCTCAACCGCAGGATTTACAACGGGATAGTTGCTTGGTGGTGTTTCGAATCAGACACGTTTATATTACCGTCCCTCTATCTCGGAAGCTTCGAAGATGTCAGGACAGAGCATTACGGACCGGATCACCGCTGCCCAGCACAGCGTTACTGGGTCGGCCGTCTCCAAAACGGTGTGCAAGGCGACGACCCACGAAGTCATGGGTCCTAAAAAGAAACATTTGGATTGTGAGTATTGCCCGGTGTTTGTTTGACGGGGAAGCGCGCGATGAACGTCCCCACGGATATGGCGATCGGTGTACAATGGGCAGGCCGGGATTGTGCTAAGCTAACGCGGGTAACACTGTCCCGCGGGCCGCAGAGGCGCTGACAGTCTTCACCTCCGCGGCACTGGTGATGGTGGTTTGAGCGTGATTGTATAGATCGGTTTTTGTGTACCGTAGTACTTCTCTATTGCACAGATTTCACGTCTTTAATGTGAATGTGACACGTTCATAGCTGTCGCCCGCCGCTGGACAATGACCAGATCGTGAATAATGCGAATTTGTATTTATTTAATTGTCGTGCTGTTTAAAACTGTCGGTTGAGTGTGGCGTTGTGCTCTTGTTACAAATTCCATTGCATTTGACACTCCATTTTTTTTGTCACTTCTGTAACATGCATACATTCTACATACAAACACCCAGATCCAGCTGGTTCAACAACTGTGTGTCTTTGAGCAAGATACTAACCCTCACATGCCCCCTGATATCACGCCTTAAGGCTGCCCACTGCTCCGGGTTTGTGTTCGTCACGTGTTTGTCACTTAACAGTGTGTGTGTGTGTGTGTGTGTGTGTGTGTGTGTGTGTGTGTGTGTACCTTAACTGGATGGGTTTAAAATAAAAATAAAAACAAAGTACTTACACTGGATGGTTAAATGCAGAGCACAATTTAGAATTGGCCCCTAGTGGATATATGGACAAACTCACTTTTTTGTAACTAGCTAAAAACAATTAAAGGTGCTTTCACACACGGTTGCATGGTTTCCGCCGCATGGGGATAAATACCACGGTATTAACTGGTATTTACCGTCTTGGCGAAACGGGTTTATGACGCCTACAGCGGCGGAAACCGTCAGAAACCCAAATATTGTTTAAAAAAGGTTTCTAATGCAGAATGAATCTTAGCTGTACCTAGTACTCACTCATAATGCAAGTATCTGTTTCTGGCAATTTTGGGGTATGAAATCTTTAAATAGTTGGATACAGCAGAATATATCGTCGACTCCACTTAATCGGGCCACATCGGGACGGCTGCCCCTATAAAGCGCCCCCGGATACGCCCTCCTCCTGAAGCCGTCGCCACGCCTACTCACTTTGCATGACGGTGCAACTTGTTAAAAGACAACTGAGCAATGTAAATTTCAGCATTGAAAGGTCCGTCCTGCCCTGATGCATTCTTAATTACTGATTCTGAGTAATGTCATCACACACATTGGAAAAGTTGAAGCAGTTTTAACAAATGTTCTGAGCAGAATATCTCTCAGACCGCTATGTGTGCGCGACTGCGCGTGTAATCAACATACAACTCTCAAGGAATGAGCCACGGAATGATGTACATTTGTTTTCACAGATTTCACATCTGAATGCTTGGAATTTATGACCCAATAAAGCGGCAGAAATTTGCGTTATGAGATAAGATTTGTTTTTGGACTTGAGTATTTTTCCCAATAAAGCGGCTTCCCCCTTTAACCTGCGGCCCAATTAAACTGAGTCGACTGTAGTGACTGTGTACTGTGGAATTATGTTTCTGGTGTTTTAAGTGGTATTTAAAAAGTTAAAAATATCTTATTCTAGACTCAGTTGATTTCAAACATTAATTTTACACTCAACCGAAAAGCATAGGATTATCTATATGCTAAACCTTACAAAGAATTTGTGAATTTAGTTAATGAGCTTTAAAGACGGGACATGAACCAACAAGTACTCAAATGTGTGAAATGAAACATTTGAAGAAAAAATCCAAAAAACATTTTGGTGATAAAAATGTTGTGGATATTTTGCTTTCATCTTTGCTACACAAATTGTGCATTGAATTCATCAGCAATTAATATTGTGACATGTGTCTTAACCTCTTGGTTATCATCACAAAAATGCCTGCTTTCAAAATATGAAATTCTACCAGAAATATGAATCTAAATGTAATGTGTAGTATTTACTGTATGTTTCAAAGTTCTATTTCATACAAGTAGACTTACTAGAGCACTAGTCTTTGGTTTTTGAAACCTCGCCAGAGAGATAAGCCAGTTCATAAACCTAAGATTCATAAGTTCATAAACTGTCATAATCCTAGTTTCGGACAGGTTTACACCACTGTCTTGTCAGAAACAGGTTTACGCCAGCATAAATGCAGCCCTGCTTTCACATATAGTTAGTTTAAAACGAACCAAACTCAGTTTGTCTAAAGTGAGCCAGAAAGTGACCCAGCGGAAAGTTCTTTTGCTGTTCACAACCTAGTGAACTCCCGGACCAAAAGAAAAACTTCAATTTTTAGGGATAAAAAAGTTTTTTTATTTATAAAAGCCTTTTTTATTGTTTTTTATGGGATGAGAAGAGTTGTCATTTCATGCAATCGTCTTTCCAAATGTTTTTTTTTTGTGAGGTGACGGCAATATGGCCACTAGGGACCATACTGAATTGCTCTGCATTTAACTCATCCTAGTGAAGGTGCACATACACACAGTGAAGTGAACACACACAAACCCGGAGCAGTGGGAAGCCCAAGCCGTGCAAGTGGAGTTCAGTGTCTTGCCCAAGGACACTAGGGCTTACTCACACTAGGGACTCTGATCCGTGCCCGGGTACAAAAGCACGGTTCGCTTGTAGTGGGACGTCACGTTTCAGGCGCACCAAACGGGGAAATGCGCGAGCCTCCTCACACGAGCAGCACGTTTATGTGCAATAAAAGCACATAATCTATTATAGCACAGCGATCTATTAAACTGGATCACACAATCCATTATGAAAATGGCTTTTAGTGCCAGAAATCAGATTAGTGCAAAAAATAAGAAATGACCGAAAATGCTTCACATTTACCTTTTTTTTTTCTTCGGATTTTTAGTTTTTTGTTTTAGTTTTTTGCCCTTGTTTGGATTTCTGGCACTGATTTAGGGGGGTTTGAACCCAGGACGTTTGGCCCCCGGGGCTTTGGACCCGGACGATTGATCCTTAGGGGGGTTTCGACCCAGGACGTTTGGCCCCCGGGGCTTTGGACCCGCGCGAGTAAAAACCCATTCGGATCGAAGTTCGTTTTCGCGACGAATTTCTACCACGGGATCGCACGGAATCAGTCCTGATCGGCCCGCGGCTTCAGCTTTTTTATCCCATAAGCGTGTGGTGAAATACACAAAGCATGCTAAAGAACAGTCCAAACAACAAGAGATATATTAAAACATTTTTCTGTTTAATTTTCACATGCACATTTAAAGACAAGACAAATAGGCCATGGCTTTCAAATAGGTGACTACGTTGATGCGGTTGTACGTGGCCACAGCTCATTCCACGATTTCATATGCCGCTTCGCCAGAAAGACCCGCAGCTCGGCCCGCGTCGCGCGCTCAAACCATTGGCGAGTACAAAACGAGTACAATCATTCAAGATAAATTATATACATTTATAAATATATTTGTTTGCATTCGTGTGTGTGTGTGTGTGTGTGTGTGTGTGTGTGTGTGTGTGTGTGAGTGAATAAACATTGCTGGATCAAAATTGCGTGATCGACTTAAAAAAACGCCTTTGGATTATGATCACGAGCGCATGTTGGTTTTGCCGTCGGTCCAAATGTAATCGCGTCTGGGTCCGAGTATTGAGTACCCCTGGTATAGACTGTCAAAGTTTCATCAGATGTGTAAGTGAACAATTAGATGCCAAGATGCCTTTGAAAATAAATTACTCTACATGCAATTTAAAAATATTTTAGATTTTTATAGTGTTTTGGACTGTATTCGCACTCTTTCTGGTTCTTTCTTTAGTCTGAGTTTCCCCAGCATATGTAAACATGGCAAACAATTGCTGCTGTACTGTCTGGATCCAAACTGCTCTCAGTACAAACCAAATGCAGAAATCAAGTGTGGAGTTTCAAGTGTGTAACACACTCACTCACTCTACTTTTAAGTTCAAGTTCACAGTTACAAGTATCTCAAAGTGCATAATTAAAATTTTCAATTTACCGACTTTCTCATTCTAAAAACTTTTGTCTTACAGATCTAATACACTGCACCAATGAAATGAACGTGAACATACCTCAACTGGCGGATTCTTTATTTGAGAGGACCACCAACACCAGTTGGGTTGTTGTCTTCAAGTCCCTAATCACAACACACCATCTCATGGTTTATGGGAACGAGGTGCGTATGTTTGGAAACCATGTCGAGTTGTCACAGCTGTTCCTGTTAGTGTTTATGAAGGCTTTGGGAATGACTGGATAAATCATCTCATTATGTTTGCTTATGTTGCAGCGATTTATTCAGTATTTGGCCTCGAGGAATACATTATTCAACCTCAGTAATTTTCTGGACAAAAGTGGTCTACAAGGTGCAGTAATCCTTTCATGTTTAATTACCAGATCTTTGGCACACACACACACACACACACACACACACACACACACACTTCAGTTTATTCATCTTTTACAAATCCAGTAAAACAAAAATTTTTTTGTTTAATTTTCACAATTGAGTGTCAACGATGTTACTGATGATCCTGTTTCCTCTGTCTCCCTGAATGTATGTTCACCTTTTCTTTTCTAGTATTAATAAAAATAATAATTTAACCTTCATTACGTTTCATTACATTACAATCTTACTGTCTCCGAATTGCAATCTTGCATTACTTTTGTATTACTTTTAAGTTATCTTCACAAACTACAGAAGTAGAAATTAATATCCTAAAACAGGGGTGGCCAACCAGTCAGACACTAAGAGCCACTTTTTTTCTGTGTTAGAGCCACAAAGAGCCGCAAAGAGCCACATCATACACACGAGCACACATAAACATCATCCCATTCCTTAATCTTGTATGCACACACACACACAGAGACCTCTGCTCAGCCAGATTTAATGACAATAACCACACCAACATGATAATATTAGTTATTTTTCAACAGTTAACATTGTGTGCATATGTGACTCATGTTATGTGAAAGCTCCTGAAGAGCCGCATGAAACTAGTTAAAGAGCCGCATGAGGCTCAAGAGCCATGGGCTGGCCACCCTGTTCTAAAATAACAAAATGTAATTTGTAGTTGTATTTTATTTAGTTTTACATCCATTAGAAGGTGATGTAATGTAGCCTGATGACATGGCCTAACCAAGCTACCAATAACAATATACGTAGTTTAATTGGCAAACTGTTAGAAGTATGGTAGACATAAAGCAATTTTCTGGCAATATCTGATAATAACGTGGGTATGTTCATATTAGAAACAAATTGTTTGAAGTTATGTGACCTAATTTGGGGAGTTGTGGTCCAGTGGTAGGGGACATGGACTCGTGTCCGAAAGGTTGCAGGTTCGAATCCCCCCTACTACGGGTTCTGCAACTAAGTGTCCTTGGGCAAGACACTGAACCCCACATGCCCCACGGCTTAAGGCTGCCCACTGCTCCGGGTTTGTGTGTGTACGTGTGTATGTGCACTTTCACGGATGGGTTAAATGCAGAGCACAAATTCAGTATGGTCCCTAGTGGCCATATTGCCGTCACCTCACTTTCCTTTCCTTTCCTTTAATGTAAGCGCCTGCAATATTGGGATGAGACAGCTTCCGATGTCCGATATTAGTGCGCAGCAGCAGAACGAATCACAGCCCAAATGATGACGGAGTACAAACGTATCCGAATTAATATGATGTGGGAAAATTGTATAAATTAATACCAATAATGCTGGGTGCAGTAAATGCGCAGCGGAGCTTGGCCTTTCACGGGAGCATAACGTGCATGTTGGAGCACCTAAAGAGGAAGCGTCCTGACTGACTTGCCATCCGTCCTTTACAATATACAACCGTCCCATATTTGAGAATTAAATTGCGTGTCTCGTTTTGTATCAATATGGGACGTATTTGTCATGTATTTTTATCGGACTGTATAGTGAAGAGGACGGGTCTTCAAGCAGAGTTTGCAAACCCCTAGCAGAGAGAGTAATAAGTATTTAAAAATGCCAGATGGTTCTCCAGGTTAAACTCTGCTTTAAATCTTCAGATCTTAATTAAACTAAAGCGGCTGCCAAACTATTTTGTAACTTGATATTTTCTACTTGAAATATCGAACAGTTTGTGATAATACTATTAACCAAGTAAAGCAATTTCAACAACGGAAATCACATTCCCATGTGTGCAGAACAAAACTCAGAAAAAAAATTGCAAGTGCAACTTCTATATTTTTACATTAGAAATAGGCTATGTAGAAACTTTACTTGGTAATGTTTGTAGCTCCTATGTATGCGCTGTTTCCAGCTCCTATGTATGTGCTGTTTCCATGTTTGCATAGTTGTTACTGCAAAAAATTTACAATATTTTAGCCACATTATTTATAAAAATTACCTTTTAAAATAGTTTTAATATTACCCAATCTTTACCCAATATTACCAAATACATACAAATACAAAAACCCTTGTTTTAGAAATTAAGCTCTTAATGCTGCTGTCAAGATATGTTCACATTGAACTTTATTCTCTGTAATGCAGCTATTTATTTATTTTTGAACAAAATGTGTAAACAATGCTTAGAGAGAATTTATTTTTATGTGGATAATTCTTTAGCTTTTACACAGAGGTTGCATTTCACCACAATTGGTGACTTAAAAGACTTAACCTTGTCTTTTACAAAACTGAAATAATGCGCATAAGACCGTCTGGCAAATGTACTTTCGCCTGCCATGTTTATCAATTTTGCCACCGACAGACCAGTGCGCAGTTCCAGCAAACCTGGCAGAGCCAATATCTGCGAACCTCAAGCTCAGAGAATGAAAGCGTTACAAAATACAATACTCCGCTAGTGAAAGACGAATGGCATACGTGTCAAGTCACCAACAGGAAATATGAAACTTTTGATTTATGTTCTTAAAGGTGAAAAGTTTGATGTTGTGCAGCGAGTAATATGTTCCTGGAAATACAATTAGTAATGCGCTACACTACATTTTCAACGCAATACTCCCAACACAGGTTAGGTATTACTCCAACAACAACGACAAAAACTACGTCAGATTCAGTTTTAGTTGACACAATTATAGTGTTTGATTAATGTGCTTATGTCATGCTCCTGTTTCTGCTGTTTTCTTTAGGTTACGACATGTCAACGTTTATTCGGAGGTATAGTCGATATCTGAATGAAAAAGCCGTTTCGTATCGGCAAGTGGCATTTGACTTCACGAAAGTAAAGCGTGGGTAAGACTTTTGGAGATTTAACTGGATTTATTTTGCCTTATTTTGGGGATTTCCACCGTTTTAAAGCGTTAAAGTGGCTGATCTCTGTAAATGGCATTTGACCTACATTTAACAGTCTTTTCCTTAAGGGTGGATGGAGTGATGAGGACTATGAACACGGAAAAGCTGCTCAAAACCATCCCCATCATCCAGAACCAGATGGACGCCCTCCTCGATTTCAACGTAGGTTCACATGCAAAGAAATGACTCCTGGGCCAGTGTAAAAGTAGAACATTTCAACAAGCACTTCCTGTTTCATCAGGTCAATGCCAATGAGCTCACCAACGGGGTCATCAATGCAGCTTTCATGCTTCTTTTCAAAGATTCCATCCGACTTTTTGCAGCTTATAATGAAGGCATTATTAACTTGCTGGGTAGGTACTTTAATGTTTTTGTACTTTGCCTGTTGGAAACACCTTAGAGATTTGACAGAAGGTATGTGAGTCCAGGATTGTGTGGCTTTTTTTAGAAGGGACAAATTTAGTTTATTATGATCTATTTACACTGTAGAAACAACCAGTATTTGCTTAAGCAACTTTCATAACTTTGTTATGCACACAAAGTAGTGAAAATATCGTATTAACTCTGGTTTAAGCACACCACTGATTTTTCAGGCACAAAAAAAAAAAAAAAAAAAAAAAACATGAAATTTCCGTCTAAATTAAATTACATTTCTTCTAAAAACACGTCTTTTACTTTTTTTTTTTAACAAGCCTAACTTGAAACTGGTATCACTTTGTTTTATCTATTATTCAAGTAAAATGACTTCAATCTATTCTGGTGATCGAAACTCGACCTCCCATAATCCTCAGCAGAGCAGATCAAATCAAATCACTTTTATTGTCACATCACCCCAGCGTGGGAGCTGTGGTGAGTGAAAAACTTAGGTGCAAACTCCAATAGTGCAATGTACGGTACAAACAAGACAAACAAATTACAGATAGTAACATCCCTAAATCTGATCTCAACGTTTTGGTGGTGTTTGTTCCCTGGATTTTTTTACTGATTGTCTATGTTCTTCGCTTCCGACTGTTCTCTTTCTGCCCAACTCATATTTTTTCCACTGCTAAGTTTTGCGTTGTGGCTAATGTTTCTTTAATTCTGTTATTCAACCAATAAAAGCTTATACATGAATGGTACCTCAATTTTCAAAAGATCCATGTTAAAGATGCAGGAAAATTTCACGTTATGTCTTCAAGAGAATGCCGCTCCCCAAATACCAATGTCTTTTTCGGGATACGAAATGCACTGACTGTGATGTGGATGTACGTGAGCGGTGTGATGAAAGTAAAAAAGCTTCTGCGCCTGTCTGTTTTCTCTGCCTAGCAGTGTTGGGAACGTTACTTTAGAAAAATAATTAGTTACAGTTACTAGTTACTTCTAACAATTAGTAATTGAATTAGTAATTGAGTTACTTAATTATAAAAGTAACTAATTACCAGGAAAAGTAACTATTGCGTTACTTTCTGTGACAATGTTTTTTTTATTTGTCAAATAATTTGGCTGCTGTCAATATTAAACATGTTAAATGAATGAAATGGACACTAAATAAAATAAATTATTATTATAAAGCACTGTACATTAATCTACACCATTTTAATATTGTTGTGGGACAATGCAAGAGACACCTATCCAATTCAAAATAGTATTGTAAATATTATCATTAATATAATAAATAATAATAAAATGGATGGTTTAGAACTTTTAATATTTATATTCAGTATTTGGACTACAACTGGGCAACAAATAAGTCTAAATATAAATTATGCTTTTTAAGAAATTAACATAAATAAACGAATAAACGAAGTAAACAGTTCTGCTTTCAGTAAATTTTGTTTAACAATGTATCAAAGTTACATAACAATAACAAAAATGTACACACTCTCTAGAGCAAACAGGTAGTAAATTATGGTGCTTTCACAGTTACTCAATTTGGTTAAAGTGAGCCAGAAAGGAAAAAGTGAGCTCAGTTCTTTTGCTGTTCACAACCTAGTGGACTCACAGGAGCTCTTCAGCAGTGAACAGAACCCAGACACTTTCTTCTTCACACGTGAATCTGTTAATTCCGCGACCTCTCTCCACATTTTGCTCCTCTCTTGTACGTTTTTATTACTTTAACCGCGGCATTGGTGTCGCTAATAGATAAACGTTTATTAGAAATAAAACGAAATTATTAGAATCATCTCCACCCCACAACATCACTGCTGATAAGTGCCGCTTCAATACGCACAGGACATCTCACTCATTCACTCACTCACTCACTCATTATCCTAGACACTCGAGCTGAAAGGTAAATGGAAACTCATTTTATTCCTTGCCTTTTGAGTTATTAGTGTTTTTTTTTTATGAACTCTCTGAGTTTTGAGGGATGTAATTTTTAAGATTTAAGCATCAAAAACAATCTTTTAATCCTGTGAATTTGCGTAGGATTGTAACGGATTATTGTGTTTACATGCTAAATGCTTCCCACTTTACGAAATGTTCTCTTTACAAAACTGCTGTCGATACAAATTAATTTCGTAAGGTCAGGTACCACTGTATGCATGTCTGCCTCCTGAAACATTTATAGAAAGAAGAGGACACAAAGCTGAAGTGCACCACTACATCAAAGACTATGTATTTCGATTATGTGCAAATGTGAAATCGGCGACTAAAAGCACCCCCCAAGTTTTCACCCCCGAAATTGGAAAAAAGGGTGCTTATATTTGCATAGATACAGTTAATTGACTTGTAGTCTATTTTTTATACGCATTCTGTTTTATATTTTTATGTAATATGTACAATTTTTATATATCCTTTTTTTCTAGAGAAGTACTTTGATATGAAGAAGATTCAGTGCAAAGAGGGTCTGGACATCTACAAGAAGTTTCTGACCCGAATGACCCGAATCTCCGAGTTTCTGAAAGTGGCAGAGGTATGATCTCCATCCGCTGCTCTACATTACAACACATAAGACATAAGTGTTGTAGTAGTAAAGAATTAAAAAAAATGTTAAAACAAGGTTGTAATTTGTAAAAAAAATAAAATAAAATAAATAAAAAAAAATAAAATATGGGACAAAAGAAATCTTTTTCAATGAAAATGGACTCTCTTGAATTGCTTTGTGTTCCTATCACAGCAGGTGGGCATTGACCGTGGAGACATACCAGACTTGTCCCAGGTAAGATTTTTGTGACTGAACAACTGTGAGCCCTTTGAAGATTGCACAAATGCTTTTTTGCCCAAAAAAAACAGCATGCAGTTGATAAAACGTACACGTCACTCGAGACTTTTCTCATTTTCTGTCTTAACTTCACCCCCACTACAGCAAATAAAGGTGTGATATGAAATGGTTTAGGTTCCACCACTGAAGTGTCCTTGACACTGATGCTCAGCTTGTTCTATCGTCTTAAAAAAAAAGTATCTGCCTAATAGATGGAAAGTAAATGTAAAGTAAGAATTCACTTTCATGCATTTTTCATGCATTTTTGCATGTTTTTTAGTGATATACTGTATTTTTCCCATTAGAAGATGTGTTATATCTAAGCAAATACCATATATCTTCTATTAGTGTCCTGTGTCTTATTAATGCCCGTTTACAATAGTGACAAAGAAAAACGTCAACGTCTCCAGTTGTAGAGTCATTCCTCTGTGCAACCAGATGATTGATATTGTGGAAACTGTAGCAGAAAATGTGCAATAAGTGAAGCTAAGAGAGGGAGTGAAACATTAGACGAACTGGTGTTAACATTGCTTAATGAGCAAAGACTGAAAGGTGCACGTGTCTCTAGCAAAATGATCCGCAAAATCCACTTTGGATTTTGTGTGGAATATTTTCCTGGAGACACAAAATTTCGATACAGAGATTGATGAAGACTCAAAAGGAGAGAAAAAAATG
Organism: Paedocypris sp. Pulau Singkep; assembly: GCA_017309775.1. Classification (NCBI taxonomy): domain Eukaryota; kingdom Metazoa; phylum Chordata; class Actinopteri; order Cypriniformes; genus Paedocypris; species Paedocypris sp. Pulau Singkep. The sequence continues at coordinate 5,133,961 of MU204307.1, read as the reverse complement.
TTCGTATGAAGTGCAGGCTGGCTTAGTTATGTATGCCTTCGTTTATTGCTGACATCGCTGCCGCAGAACGATCCACAACAAGTTATTGACAATCTTTTGAAATCTGTTTGCTCGTCATCATTCCGTCTGAGAAGGGAATAAGAGCTGGTCACCAACAATAGCTGGTCTCTTTTAAACGCCTTCATTTATTTTTGTTTTTGCTTCTAATGGAAGAAATACGATATGATACTTGATTTTGGCAATAAATCTTTCAGTTCAGGATGCTACTAAATAATTAATCAAATAAATGATATAAGCCTGATATTTTCTGTTTGTAAAATGTACATAACATCGTGGAAGTGAATGAAGAACGAGGCAAGTAAAATCCTCTTCATTAATCAGATTCACTGTTGGCAGAATCATATGCACCTACTCCTGACCATTAACAAACCACACAAGAGTCGTTCCTGTTTATCAACACTGTCATGCATTAAAGCAACACCTACTCAACCTTTTTTCACCGTTTTTTTTAGGAACTTTAGGGAGCGTTACAATTTTTGTTACTAGATATTTTTGTTAAAATCACTACTTATCAGAAAAATATTTTTCAGTGTTTACATATCAAAAGTGTATGCATTTTCAAACAGAAGTTTCTTTGTAGAACTTTCTGACCAATCCACCTTTATATTCTGTATTTCCCCTTCTCTGTCGACTCTCTGTCCACCTTCAGTTTACAGTATGTGTAAGTACTTTTCTCACTCTTTTCTGCACTCCTTTGCACTGTTTAATACCCAATTTAAGCTTAAAACTGTCTTTGCAGTAGAAGACTGAATTAAAGTCTTATCCTGAACCAATGTTTGTGCACGCAGGCTCCCAGCAGTCTCCTGGATGCCCTGGAGCAGCACTTGGCTTCATTAGAAGGGAAGAAGGTGAAGGACTCGACCGCCGCCAGCAGGTGGGCCGCTCGCGTGTCTCGCTGTGCACCTAATACAAACTAATGAGTCGTTCTAGGTGTCATTTCCTTTTTTAAACTCGATGTTTTCCTCCCCATCTTTTGTAGGGCAAGCACACTCTCCAATGCTGTGTCTTCTCTGGCCAACACGGGCATGTCTTTCACAAAAGTGGATGAAAGGGAGAAGCAGGCGGCTCTGGAGGAAGAGCAGACACGATTAAAAGCTCTCAAGGTTCCTTTATCAGAAGAATTTCATCACATCGATTATTTCATTTTTTATTTTTAACATTAATTATTCACATAAATTATCAATATAATAAATAAAGGCTGAAGAGCTTTTTATGATTATTTTAATTGGTCGAAGTTTTCAGGGAAAGTGATTTAATCGTTTTGTTTCATTAACCGTGCCGGGAGCGCTTCATGCTAAAATCCATACATGGAGCCTGACCCAAAGTCTTTTTATCATTAAAACTTAACAGTTTAATGTGAATTCATAGTCTCTTTATCAATGTATGATCAGAAAATTGAATTAAGTCCCATACCTAAGTTAAAATCTGAGACGCATATATTGCTATCGTAAAATACATTGTTTGGTTGACTGGCTATAATTTTTATATTGTATGTTGTGGAATAATAAAATGTTGAATTAAATTAAAACCACATCGTTTATGTGAAAGTTACGCGATTATTTCACCCGACTGTCCTGTTTCAGCCGGCGCAGCCATGTTGAATTCACATGACTTATAACGGGGCTTAACATTCTCTTTCGCTAGATTTCAGACAAATTTAGAACAATTTGTCAAAATGCAGTCGCAAATGAAGAATAAATATTGAAAATACCCTGCGCTCGATGCCTACAGCTATTTTGATTTGACTGTAGCCTGTACACTATTTTAAAACTGTAATTTTTATTTTTGGTCAGGAACAGAGGCTGAAGGAACTTTCAAAGAGGCCTTCGTTTGCTACTACCGACACGTCTCCGGTCTTCACTACGACCGCCAGCATCAGCACCGCTCCCGCTATAGACCTGTTCTCCACGCCCAGTTGCTCCAACGGGTCAGTCACAATCAGGCTGTCTATCACATCCCAGGCACAAAGGCGGCCTGTGCCATACAGGACATGTTCTTTTGTTAGTTCTTACAACAGCTCCTCATGTTGTAAATCAGTACTCGTTTAATTTTTTTCTCACTTGACCTTCCTGTCACATGACATTTATAACTATACAGAGCAAGACCTTTAAAAAATTTTTTTTTTTAAATCAGTCACTGCCTCAAATGCGATGTTTTCGCTTGATCATGGTCATTTCCAAATGATTGATCATTTCCAAATGATTTATGGAACGTTCCTGGAACTTTGTGTACAAGTCCACCAAAAGTCTTGTTATTTGTTTGGTAGACGTTCAATTTCCATGCATTTGTAGGGCGCTTTTCACAGTTACAACTGTCTCAAAGCGCAAATGTGAAAATGTAAAAAAAGATTGATGCATTTTATATGTTGAGAAATGTCTTTTCATGAGTGTGAAATACTAGAAAATAGCAATACTATAATAATATTTACGATATACCTATGTTCTTACAGTTAAAACTGTGAAAAGCGCCCTACAAATACTCATTATTATTATCATTATTATTATTACAGTATTCATTTTATTTTACTTATTCCAATAATTAATATTTCAAATTATTTCATCGAATGCACAGTCGCTTTTGGTCTATAAAGCACACTTTAAATTTGTTCATTTCTTCTAAAATCTGCAGTGCACTTTATAAGCTGATGCACATTATAGTTTGAAACTTGGTATTGTTTTGTGAACGGTTGTACAAATGTACAGTAGATGTGTATTTTGTAAGTAAAATGTATATGTTAGAACTGCACGATTCTGAATAAAATGAGAATCACGTCTTAAAAAGTCAAACTGCAATATAATAACACATATTACTCTTTGCTTTACATTTAAATAAATTGAATGAAAATGAATGTAATGTTGTAAAGAAAAAGTCACCATTAAACGTAATAAAAATAAACATACCACAATATATATACATAAAGTACAATATTATGTACCGTTGAGGACAAAGTTATTAGTTCTGTTGAAAAGCAGTTTTTAAATACTTTTCAAACAATGATAGTTTTGTAACTGTATATGGTTTACTGAGTGTCATCTTCTGGAAACCGCGGTAAACACAAACTTCAGAATACAATTATTTTACAGGTATAGTACTAAAATGTCCCTGTTGATAGCAGACTTACTTGACCATTGTGTTTCCTCGCTCATTCACGCTGTTTATGTTCTGCTTTTTCAAACTCGACTGACCCACATTGTGACAGTGGCGCGAAACCGCAGTTGGCTGTCCGTCCGGGGTCATCACGCCCACTGGGACTTAGTGCAACATTTATCCTACTATTAAGTTAGGGGCCAAAATGCGACAAGTAATTCAAAATTATCTTTCCTTTTTAATATTTAAATGATTGTGCACAGTGGAGTTCCGCCCCAAAGCGCGCACACCCACCCACAAACTAACAGAGAACAGTCGATGGAGATCATAGTTTGGCAGAATCATATAAATGCTGCATTAAGATCGTGAGTGTGGTAGAATCGAGATTGCGATATTTTAACAATTAATTTTGCAGCCGTAGTATTTGTAAATGTATTTCTCTATGTATACTGTACGTTGTTCCACCAGCTGCTTGGATCACAACATTTTCCCACTGTGGGGTTAATAAAGTCTCTTCTGTTTTATCCTAACAGAAAACCATAGAAACTCGGCAGACTCTCTAATTTCATCACATTACCGTACAAACTGGATTCAGTTAAATCTGGTTAACACTACTTGATAACTCTACCTGATAATGATACTTATTGTATAATGTCCCCAGATATTGAGAATAACTAGCAGTGATGTATATATTTTGTTTTCTGTTTTGGTCAGTGGTCTGAAGATGGAGAGCGACTTCTTCGACCTGCCGACTAGTTTCCAGCCGAACGTCCATCCTGGAGCAGGTGTGTCCGCGGCCTGGGGAGGTGAGATGCTTCACGGACTCAGCACGCTGTGACCTTCTTTGTGTCTCACACTTCTGTTCGTCTTTCTCTTTCTTTTTCTCTCTTTTTGCCTGCTCAGATCCTTTTTCTTCTTCTGAAGCTGTCGATGACTCCATCCCAAACCTAAACCCTTTCCTAACCAAACTTGTTGTCGATGGTTCTCAACACCCCGTCATGTCGTCAGACGGCGTTAGTTTCTCCTCTAGGACGTCAGGTCATGAGATTTTTGGTGGTAAACATTCTTTAGTTTCTTTGTCCCACCCATCGTTTATCAGTTTACGTTTTCAAAGCCCCCCATTGTTTTGCATGTTCTGTTGTGTCAAATCAGGAATCCGCTGTTTAGCTTCAAACTGTTTTCCAGCAAGTGTTTGTTAAAAGACATTAGCGGGGGAATGCTGCCTGGCAGAGATACACAGGCAGAGCGTTTCTTCGCACAGATTCGATTGGCCTTTTTGTAGTTTAGGCTGTTTATCGTACTACCGTATTTTGCAAATTATAAAGCACGCCATCAATAAACATCTATTACGTGATCCATTTTCCCCTGATGCAAAACTAAACTTTAAGAAACATTATTTTCATCAAGCTAAATGTACTAAACAACATTTATTTTAGTAAGAAAAAAAATCCAGCCTTGCTAGTATTAAATAGTTTAAATTGTTTTCGTTTTTTTGGGACTGAGCACCGGATTATTAGTTGCACCACAGTAAACGTCTATTTCCTCATAATTTTTCACATTTGAAGAACAAAAATGAGAAAACGAATAGTTTGTACTTTATCGCAGATTTTTAAAGTGAGATTAAACTGCCTTTTCTTAAGTTGAAGTTCAAGTTCTGAGCATTCACAGTTTTAACTGTCTCAAAGCGCATTGTCTTACAAATAATTCTTTGGTAATTCTTCATCCCTTGCTTTTTGACTGCAGTGATTTAGGAAGCCACTTTGAAGGTGGTTAGCATATATTGTGTGTGGGAATCTTTGAAATGTATACACCAGAGTAAAGGGGAGTTTGTTGTACAAAAAGTCGCTCACATATTGTAAAGGCTTATTAGTTTAAAGGGCCACGTGAATGATTGTTTTTCCTTTTCCACTGTAGATCAGTACAATCCCTTTATTGATTCAAGTTCTTCAGTGTCGACCAATTACAAACGCACTGTGCGGATAGAGCACATAATCTCAGGTACCATCATAGCAAAGCATCCCACCTATGTTTCCCCTCAGCCTGGAAACATAGGAGAACTGAAGCCTGCAGACTGATGCTTCTCTGACGGATGCTGTTTGCCTTCTACAAATGGCTGCTGTCTTTTGCCTCTTCTGAAATGTCTTTCTTCTGCTCTTTGTCTTGCTTGTCTAACATTGTTTGCTTGCTGTGTGGTTTCTCCTTCCTGTCTGTCTGTCAGACTCGTTTGGTCAGCCATCTATGGTCCAGCATCTCCCAAATCCCCCTCCCTTCCAGTCCGAGCCCCCCGCTGTAGCCGGTTTGTTCAGAGGTAGGGAGCGTGTGACTGGAGCATCTGCCTGATGTTGCTGTGCTTGTGAGACTTGTTCATGCTAACCCACAATTTTAAACCGTTAGTGAAGGGGTAGAGGAGTAGGGCTATAACAGCTGGACTTGTAGTCAAAAAGTTTCAGGTTTGAATCTCTGCCTGGTAGGTTCCTTGAGCAAGACACTGAACCGGATCAGCGTTTTCTGTCGCTTTGGATTGAAGTGTCTGGAAATTGATACCAATTTTTGGGACACTTTCTTCCTAACAATATTTTTTATTTCTCCCACAATAATCATCCTATATCAAGGATTACCGTGCCTCAGTGCTGGCCATTTTTGTGATGATATTTAGTTAAGCACAAGGTATTACTGTAACTAAACAACATCACAATTTGTGAAATTAGCAAATACTTGAACGGAACAAACCACCATTTATTGATTAAAATTGAATTCTCTGATGTCAAGTATAATCTCTACCACGACAACCTCTTTTAAGCGCGCGTGTGTGTGTGTGTGTGTGTGAGAGAGAGAGAGAGAGAGAGAGAGAGAGATAATGCTACAAACACTTTGGATTATTGGAGCATCTACTAGAAGTAGGGCTGCTCAAATTTAATCGGCTCGCGAGATTCTCTTAAAATTACAAAGTCTAAACAATCCACCAACTATCAGATGCCGAGTATCTGTTTTCTGTACGACATGATAATGTTTTTTATAACTGTACATTCCCACATTGTTCATTACAACACAACAGTGTACACTTTGTTTTTTTTATTCTTGTTACTTTTACTTCTTTACTTTAGTTCACTGTGAGAATAATCACTGGAAACTGCTTTACGTTTTCCGGTCTTTTGAGCAATAATGGATGCTTCTAGAAAAACACACCTTTGGGCAGTTTAGGAGACATACATTGCAGGTTAACTACACGCCGATGTTGGCAGTGTGTGCGGTGAGCAGTTTCTGAAACAATTGGATTGGCTGCCTATTACGTCAATTGAACTAAACTAAACTAAATTAAATTCATAATAAGAATATCTGAATAGCTGAGATTGATATAAGTAGCTAAGATTATTTCCTTTTTAGCCACGTGATCTTGCTATCAACATTTTGAGCACCCGTGACTACAATACCCACTGTTCTATACGCTCAGACAGCATGGCGGAACAAGTAAAAAAGGAGTCTGTTGACTTCTAGAAATAAAATACACTTTTGAATGTGCGAAATGCACAGTGATGGAAACTTTGAACAGTGCAGTATTTTGTGTGTTTATGCTCTGTAAATGTGCTGTTTTACTGTTTTAAATGTCAACCATTTGTTCATGTCAGTGCAGTGTAGTATTCTAACTTGTAAATCACATTCAAATATGTTGCAGAATTTTAGATATCCTGATATAAGAATTAGTTATCGTTTGAGTGACATTTTTGTTTACACTTTAATGTCCAGGATACCTCAACGGTTTAATCACAGTTAAATGTCTCCTTGTGTCTTTTAAAGGATACGGAGCTCCACAACTTCCTCCGGCACAGAGCTCAGGGGAGCTGCGCGTCGACTTTGAGTCTGTTTTTGGTACTAAAGTTGTGTCATCTAATAGCCTGGATTTAGACGGTATGGTTTACTCTTTTAGTCAGTCAAATGCTAGGAAGTTAAAAACAGACATACTGTATTTACTTAAAGCACCCCTCAAATATACGCACCCGGACTGATATTTCATGCTAAAATACTATCCAAAATCATTTCTGGCTAAAAACTCAATTCCAACTTGTGGACTGTTAAATTCTTCCACTGATGATGGAGTCACAAGTGATTGAAATTGTCAATGCATTTTATGGAAAAACTGTATTCATTCTACAAGTTCACAGTATACCAGCGGGAGACGCTACAATCCCTCGAAAACTTGCTCTTCCGTTACATGCGTGGTGTTTCTCTTTCATACATTTCATGATTTACTTGAATAATAGAAAATAAATAGTGTGCATAATAAATACAATAAATTGCAGTTTTGTGTGTCCATGCCATAGCTTTTTGTTTTGCGGTTTTTCAGTTTTATTTTATGTTGTAAGATTTTTGTTTTCTGATTTTCCTGGCAGGGTAATGTTTGTTTGTCAGTCCAAGTTATCAATTTGTTTTTAATGTTTAATTTGTATTTTAGAGCACATTTAGTTATATTAAGGAAAGTGGCTCTTGATGTTTATTAAATTCTGCTTTAAGATGAGACACAGTTATAAGACGAGAATAAGAAAAAAATTGGATTTCTTGTCTAGCAGGCTGCACCACCTTTTTAAGTCATTATTTTGAACATCCACCTGATTTATAAAAGCCCCATGCAAAAGAGACTGGAGTAGGGGTTACATTCTATATTTTAAACTCTGTTGCATGCAAGGTACTGCTGCTAAGTGTCGCACTGTGGCTAATGTTTCTCTATTTCGGTTATTATATAACCTATTTCCATTTATTTGTGATTCCCCCTGACTTTAAATGTGGGAAAACAGGCACTTATTTTTATGTGCATTTTTGAAATATCTTTATAATAGCACCCCCATGTTTTTGAGTGTCTATATCTGGGTGCTTATATTCATGTAAATACTGTATTTTAGACATTACAGGTCTAATTTTTCATCTCTATGACCTTGAAAAAATCATTGCATAGGATCTATGTGGATTATATGAAGTCTGTAGATAAAGTGCCTGGTCTCACTTCTCAGCAGGGATTCTGAAGCCCACAGTGGCCGGTTCAAATCTGTCCTCCGGTCAACACCCAGAGAAACTTGTGTCAGACGACCTGGACTCTTCACTGGCTAACCTTGTCGGAAGTAAGTTGAATTATTTATTTGCTGTAAAATCTTTTTAAAATGTCAAGTTGAATGTATTCTCTTTGCAATCTTTGTTTCCAAACTATTTCTCACAGATCTTGGTATTGGAAATGGTACGGCAAAGAAGTAAGAACTTGTGCTTTTCTGCTCCACATCATACGGCCTCTTGGATTTATTGCATTCATCCAAAGCCAATTTGATATCTTCTCAGTGACATTCACTGGAACCAACCAGGAGAGAAAAAACTGACCGGAGGAATGAACTGGCAACCCAAGACTGCCCCATCAACCACATGGAACCCAGTCTCCATGGTGAAGTCTCGATCAGCAAACTGCCCATTAAGCAAATGAATGAACTGAATCCTCTTGACTTTTATAGCCCCCATCTATCATGGCGTTCCCAGCTACAACACCCACTGGGATGATGGGATACGGCATGGTCAGTATTGCTCCGAAATTTTAAATATTCTGTTCCAAAATCTGAATGTCTGATTGCTTGATATTTTCAGCCTCCGCAACTGCCGTCGATGAGCATGATGACCCAGCCAACCATGATGTACACACAGCCAGTCATGAGGCCATCCAATCCGTTCGGATCCGTGTCCAGCGCACAGGTACAGCTCACTCACACCAGGAATGGATCTCTTGTGACTTTCTGTGACGTTCTTGTGATGAATGGTGCCAACAATTAACCCTTCCATAAACATGGTCCATGAGTTCCAATGGGTCATGAGAGTAAAAGCTTTCTCACCCCTCCTCCGCGTCCTCTGCGTATGCTTTTCCCTATCATTCCAAGCTCTTCTTTCCTCTCTCCATCTTGTTTTCTCTTCATTAGCCCTCCGCTGCATCTAGCCCTTCCAGTCAGAGTCCTCTCAGAGTCCCAGGACAAGACCCTTTTGCACAGCTCTCTCTGAAGGATTTCTTGTAGAGCGTCGTCTTTTGTCTAGGTACCGCATGTTTGTGCTAACCAGTGCATGGACTTTCTTGACATTTTCTAATTCATCGCTAAGCTCAGTTTAGCTTGTGTTGGTGTATTTGGTTGGGTGGCATTCTGTGTTTCCCATGGGAAAACTAAATTATAAAAATCTAGTGGAAAAGTTTTTATTCTGAAACAAAAAAAAATCCTATTTTCTTGCCTTTATTTTATTATGATTTTATTGTTACCAAGTAAGACTGTTTTTTTTTTTTTGCCTTCCCACCAGAGGGGATTCACCACTCGCTTTTTGTCTTAACCTGACTGACTTTTTTGTTTGTTTGTTTTGTTTTTTTGGTTATGAAAAGTTTCAGTACGTTATTATTTTTTTGTCTCCTCAATAAAAATGGAAAGTTTAAGTTATGGGCTTACTTTGCCATCGTCCAGACTGTGAAAAGTAATTTATATATAAAGTTGACAAGAAATTCAATTGAAAATTGGAGAATAAAATATGTGTACTGTATTGTTACACTGAAAACATATAGCCATTTGAAACAAGTTGTAGAATGATCAAACTTTTTTTTTAGAATTATTTATTTATTTTTACTTTGGACAATGATTTACTTTTGGGGAGGAGGCCGAGTCACATGACTCATCTTGTCATGTAGTGCATGATTTAATCTTGTGAGTTGTCTTTATTCTGCATGATTTAATTCATGGATTTTTTTTTAATTGTCTTTTGAAAATCTTTTGATTTTTAAAAGATTTTAATGTTCTTGCTGACAATAGTTTCCACTTGAGCTTGAACTCCTATTTTAGTATGTTATTGAGAAATATAAACTATATATTACTATACTTTTAGAGCCATGAATTAATATTTAATAATAATCGTATTAAATATCTGGGACAGGATATAGATTTATGTCCATAAATTGTCTAATTTCAGCTTGACACATTTTCATAATTATCTTGAACCTGAAAAAGGAAACTTTACATGTTTTTACTTTAAGATGTGTTAATTTTGTCGTATATGATTCCTAGTTGTTTGCAATAATTTTTAATAGAATAATCACAAGTATTTAAACTAATTATTTACAAAGAATGACTAAAAACCCAAATAAATTATAATCAACAAATCAGCATACAAATCCATTGGTGACGCTATAACACAGAAACAAGATAAATATTGCCATAGCTACATTTTTATGTAGTTGTAGTAGTAAACTTTATTCATCTCCCAAGGGATAAAATCAAAGAGTCCGGCACCAAAACACATACAACAGGGTATCCGCGGGTCCTTAAAAAGTCTTACATTTAATAATGCAAAAATATGGTCTTAAAAAGTCTTAATTTCACATTTCAAAGGTCTTAAAAATTAAATGTAACCGACTTTGTAAAGAGGACTTTATTTCTTGGTTTTAAATACATTTTAAATCGTTTCGTTTGTCACGTAGAACAAAACAGTTGAACCGAGTTCAACAACCGTGTTCGCGGGGAGTTTACAGGTCAAAAATATTTGCGAGCGAGCGCAACGCGATTTGAGCGAGTATATGGGATCAATTTAGTGCCAAAAAGATTCGCGAGCGAGCGCAACGCGATTTTGAGCGTGGACGTATCGACACGCACTCACGCTCAGTTCTCGTCTGCTCAAATTAAAATCGGCTAACCAGAGATCGGAATTAACATTTATTCCTTCGCGGCGACTAATCATAAAACATTTCTGACGAGTCACAACAAATCTACTTCGACGAGATACACTCCCATTAAAACATATTTGTAGATATCTCTAAATGAGTTTCTCCTAGTCACAATTGAATTGAAGATATCTCAAATTACATTAGAGATAACTACAATTACATATAGTGATATCAAATCACTTTATTATCACATACCCCAGCGTGTGAACTGTGGCAGCGTTGCTGGTGCTTTTAATAGCGTAAATGTACGCCTACTCTTTTTAATATTCAAACATATTGTTACTATTGTTAATAGATTTGTAATATTAGTAAAATATTTAAAGATATATCCAAATATTTATGACTAGTCATATTGGAGTTGAAGATATCTCCAATAATGCATTTAATTAAATATATCTTACATTTAAGATATCTAAAGCACATTTTATAAGTCAAATACAATTTTAAGATATCTTTAATTTGATTCATAACTTTAGTCTATTTATATTACAAATGCTAAAACATACTCCACTAAATAACACTACTAAAAAAACAAGTAAAATAAATATTACAATTAATTTAAAAAGATCGCTGCTCACTACTATATTTGACATTGTTTTCTAACAGGTCTGTTTTTTCCCCTAGATGCAGTTCATGTAAAACACAGCGAAGAAGCTCCCTTTGATGTCAAACCATAAAGCTCTGTCCTGTGCTGGGATGCTCTTCAGAGGACCAATCCCATCACGCTATCGGCGTCACGGACGTCAGAAGACCGGGAGCATCCTGCAATCATTTTGTAATTCGTTTAAAATGTCAAGTGATGCTGCTTTTTTGACCCCATAAAGGGATTCCTCATGCATTTTATAATTCGTTAAGGTAGGTCAGGGCTTTGAGAGACTTTGATATGTTGTGTTTTGAGAAGCTCCGGTGTGGTTTTTAAGCTAGAGATGCTTCCCCTTCAACGGGGAGCATGCGACAAGGTCATGTGCTGAGAGGCGTTTCTCCGCATTTGATATAGTACATGTTATAAAATAGTCACAGTAACAGTTGCTTTACATTTGATCTTTTAGTTTGAACTTTTCTTGTGTACACCAGTAGACATTTCTCACGTGTTGTTTGTATTTATTTATAATTAATGCCTAAAAAAAGGGAAGCATAAACGAAAAACATCGGAGGAAAAAAAAGATACACATATGAGTAATAATTCAGCATCATTCACAGTGTTGAATTGTATAAAAGTTAGACATTTAAACTAGATATTGTGAAAAATCCACTTGTAGGCGAAACGATATCGAGCACTAACTGTTCTCCAAGTTTTCTGTCTAGAACAGCGTCCAATAGGTAACAGTTTGCAGTCCAAGGCCTCGAAAGAGAATCAGAGTCTGTTTAGTGGGTGCTGTGCTTTGGGGTTTTGCAATGAGACACTTGATGGAGTGAACGAGCACTTCTTCTGTGAATGTGAAGTGTTGCACTTGGACGGGAAGGTTTAATGCATGGCATGCCATCATCTTCACACTGACCGTCAGCCATGGCTGTCCTCGGTCTGAATGTCCACCGTTGCCCTCATGTTTCAGACAGTCAAGCAAAAGCCCGACTGCTGCTGGTGAGACGCTTGTGATATCACTGTAAATCTATAGTGTAAAATATAACAGCGATTCACGTGGCTTGAGCGCTGTTGATCGGCGCTTTAATGTAAATATTCGTGTCGGCGGGGTGGACGGGGTCTGGTTTGAAATATGAAAGCAATTCAGTCAAATTTACAGAGAACATTTGACCGAATCATTTCTGTGTTGTCATCACGGGTCGCTTTTGTTAATGTATTTAAAAAATGAAATTAGTGAACTTTTTCTTTTTCAAATAAAGTGCAGCTTCTACACAGTGTCTTGTTTCATGAAGTTCTTTTAGTCTAGAATGGACTATTTTGTATCTACATCTTATGAGGTAAAACAAACTTTTGAAAGATAAACGGCTCGAACGGCATGAATATACGTTTCAGAAAAAAATTTATAAAAATAAATGTTGCCATTAAGACCTTTGGCAGCTCCGGGTTTGATTAAAATGAAATAAATATAAAATGGATCGGAATAAGCATCACGTGTACATTTCTGCCCAATCTAGAACCGTAACTTTCGTTAGTGGTTTAAATAACCAGCGGTGCTATACAAATCGTACGTAGAACTGCGTCCTGGCGCGTCGCTCATCGTTTGCGGCCTTTGATTGGCTGAATTGATCTCACGTCACGCTTTGGTCCGACGTGTACACGCGCGCGCACCGCCGCTGTCGGTGAAGATGTGCGCGCGGCGTCATCGAGCCGCTCAGAGGATTAACCGCGGAAACCAAGGTGAGACTAACATGTTCACTACCAATTTACGTGGCGATTAGCAAACTCGATCGTTTGTTCGGAGAAGTTTGCAAATACTGGTGTTTGGAACTTCCATTGCTTCAGGTTGATCAAAAAGACTCGACTGACAAAAAACAAAAATACTTTTTTAAAGCAATTGTTTTTTTTTTGTAATTGTACGGTTATTGACAATGTCGTTATAAGCGAAAAGATTAAAACTCGTTTTAAGGAAAATAAGAAAACATTTCGGTGGGTTAATTTACAAGCTTTAACAGGTGCTACACGATTTACTCTTTACCTATGTGCTAAATGCTTAAATCTAACACACACACGCACACTTTGTATACCTATATGCCCCTATGCAATAAAATACCTTGAGATAGACAAGAAGAAATAAAAAACCTTTATTGGTTTTAAAGTGGGGACATTGCATAGTCTGTAATCCAGTTTGTTCTTCTAAAATGTAATTACAAGTCAAGATAATCCCAGAATTGATGCAATAATTCTTTTGAACAAAAATATTCTGACTGAAAGTAAATTTTCTGGGTTAACCAAGTATGCCATGCAAAACCCCAAAACAGATATCAAGTTTTGCTAAAGTTTTTTTTTTTTTACTGTTCAAGAATAAGTTCAGTGTCAAAGAGCTGACTTCAGAAGTTTGTTTTTGTCAAGGTGGAACTGCAGTGTCAATAGTGTCTTAGTCGTTTTTAAATATTTGCGTAGCTAAGACGACACTGGCTTCACGAGCTTTAAACAGTCGTGTAAGGAAACAATGTTCTTTTAACAAATTGATCCAGTCCATTTTCCCCTGCTCCACATCAGCAGTTTACCACTTCAAAATTGCTCACAATTTTTTTTTTCAAAGAGTCTTTAAACTTTAATTTACGCTTGAAAAATGAAGCACGTTCTAGACATTATGCTGTAGATGTTTTCAGAGGCTCTAGAGTTGAAGTTTTCCCTCATGTCATCTGACAAAAGTGTCACATGTTTGGTCTAATCTTTAAACAGGACCTCACTAAACTTCATTGTGCACTTATTTAGAATCACATTCCAAATTACTGCAAATTCACTCTACTAATCAGGTTACATCTCTGCCCTTTCTATTTAATAAGCCAGAGAATATGTTGTTTTTTTCATTGACAAAAGAAAGCGTCTGATGTGAATGCAGTGATTTGGAACTTGATGTTTTGTATGGTGATGCAGTGATCATTTCTAATGAGGCTGAGTGAAGAGGACTAGACTGCAGCATCATGATCGACCTGAGCCACCTGTCGGAGGAAGAGCAGCATGCCATCATGACAGTGCTGAAACGAGACGCAGAGCTAAAGAAGGCAGAGGAGGAGCGGATCAGGTAAGATTGTTTTTTTTTAAATTAGTCATTGCATGTACATTTCACTTTGTTGGTGTTGTGGTTCCGTTGGTGGGTCACTTACCATTTAGCAGGATCCATTTTAGGACAGGGAGTTGGAATGTGTCTGTGTGTCCTTCTCTGTGATTGGTTGTCAGCAGGTATGTCCCAGAGTTGCTGGGATTGGCTCCAGCTCCCTATGACTAAGTAATTGAAAACAGGGCTCAGAAAACAGAAGTATAGATTTTATTTTGTTGCAGAGGCATGTGAATTCATTGCAATGCAAGATAAGGGATCTTAATTTCAGACTTTTCTTTTAAACAGTGCACATTGTGAGGCTGTCCTTTTATACAACATTAAATTAAAGAATGTCTTCATGATTTGGATACAGGAGTTGAGGCCCGATTGCAGAGACGTGATTGTTATTTAGTAAAAGAAACACAAACAAAACTAAAACAGAATCGGAAAGGGAATAAAAAGGAAAAAGGACCAAAAGCCAAACTAAGCCCACTGGTCAGGAACACCAACATCTATATACCCGAACTTGCACTTGGGCAGAGCGCAGTCCGGAGTGGACTAGTTACGTGGATGACGGCACCCCCAGTACTTCTTTACCTGCGTTCTAAAACTATAAACTCTATACAAACTCTACGCCAATTGTTGAAGCAAACACGAATTTGCGATCCTACCCAAAATATACACATAGCGCATTAATGTGTTAATATTTGTTCATTACAGTTTTGACCAATGTTAATGTAAATCTAATTAATTATGAAAAGTCACAAATGTTTTATCGCGAGGTTTATACAGTACGTATAATAGCCCATTAGGCTTTGCTTTCGTGTTGTTTATTTTAATATTCACGTTCAACTGTCTATGTAAATTAAACTGTGTTAGAATGATGCGCTTATGTTCTTTAGTTATGTAACCCTTATTTACCGCAACACGTCCATGTACAAAGAGAAATGCACACTTAGTTGAATGCCGACATCGTTGTGTTTCCCGCTCTTCAGTCTCCTCCGCGTGGGGCTTCACCAAATAAATTGTCACACAATGGTAATTCAACAAATTATTTTATTCACACGAAGATATGCATGTGCGGTCTGTTACAACCAAGATCTCAATTTCTCTTAGTCTCTATGCTCTTTCTTACCCACAGCAAACACGCATCTTAAAGGGTCAGGGTACTTTTTCAACTACCCTATAAATTATAGTTCAACCACCAAAATATGACTTGCCTTAATATAAACAACATGTACACCTATACATACATATATATATATATATATATGTATCTACATATATCCACACATAATGTTGAGTCTGGAGACTGTAAGTCTACATAAAGGGAAGAATGTGGGATTTGGCTGGGTAATTTCCTTGTGTTCAGGCACAACCTTACTCAACCTTGTATAAAAGGATTAAGTCTATCCTTGTGGAATAATTGTCTTGGCCTTTTCACATGACCAACAAAGTTTCCTTCCAAACGAAGATGTGTTTTACTGCTCATTTCAAAACACATGATTTTAATGAAACTTTTGTGATTCACCATGAATGCTCACGTCACAAAATGGGTTGTTTCTTAACTGCTGTCAATAAACAAACGGATAGGCAGACACACTGTTTACCAACAGATAACCAGCCAGGCACAAAGAGAAATAGGTCAACAATACAGTAAGACAGACATGTATACAGATGGACAGACAGACAGACAGATATGTAAACAACCATGTCACAGCCATATAGATGGACAATTGTGAAGGCAGGCAGGCAAACAGACCGACATACAGACATGTAAACAATCGGGAAGGCATGTTGACAGACTTATCCAGTAGATAGACAATCTGGCAGATACAGCATCATATTGAGATTGTTTTGTGCTCAAAAGAGTTAAAAACATCGTTTTCACACGCTTACAACTGACGTTATGTGGCACTATTTTTATTATAATACTGTGTATGTTCTGTATATTTATTCTAATATAATTTAACAAAAATCTATTTATTATATCCTTGTTGAACCATTATAGATTTTTGCTTTTTGATATATTTGCTGGTGAGGACAATCCTTGAGACAATACTTGTTTTTAAACATCGATTAAAGTTTTATTATTATAAAAGATCAAAGAATATGTCGCAAATATGAGCTCATCAAGCCATAATTCTGTTTAATCCATTAATCTTCTGGCAATCTCTTCTGAATTCCAGGCAGCTGCAGAAAGTGGTTTCAGACGAGGAAAGTCGCAAGTACATGTCCGGTGAGTGGTTCTACAAGGTGAAGTCTCAGAGACACCAGGACAAAATACACGGCTCTGATATCATCATGGCATCAATGAAGCAAAGAAAACCATCAGTTGTTGGTAAGACCACGTGTATCACCAGAATATAAGGTACAATATCAATGTGATTGACTTATTTTCACACACAAGGCCCAACCTCAAGCCCTAGATTCTCTGTGTGTGTGTGTGTGTGTGTGTGTGTGTGTGTGTGTGTGTGTGTGTGTGTGTGTGTGTGTGTGTGTGTGTGTGTGTGCTTTTAAGGTGTGTATACTCAACTTTTGTGGATATTTTAATGGCCCAACATTAGTCAACATAGGTGTTTGCAAATTACACAAACACTGACACTTGCAAAGATTATACAACTTTTGCCAAATACTTCCTGAACAGTGAAATTAGCTATACTTGTTCAGGAACATTATACAATGTGTATGGTATGCTCTTTTATAAACATAACATTATTATTATTCATTTTATTTAACAATTTAATAGAAAAAACAAAGAAAATGGAGGAATACCATCAATACAGCAGGAAAAAGTGAGCCTAACCATGAGATCACCAAAGGTATTTTGAACTTTTTTTTTTAAATAACTATGATCATTCTATACATTTTAAAATAAATTATTTTGCAGCTCATAAACTAATATTGTGCATGTTTTTGAAATTCATAAGGATACCAACCATTTCAGGCAAGAAAGTGGATTAATTATTGCATGCATACAAAATATTACATGACTATCACTATCATTGTTTTGTTAAATATTCATAAAAAATCTAGGGATTTCTTGGAGTGTCTGTCTTATGTCTGTATGACTACGTCAAGCGCTGGTGTGAACGAATACTGTAGATTCTGGTACCGTTTTCTTTTTGAGGTTTGGATATAAAACAATGTGGATATAAAACAATGAGGTTTGGATATCCGAACAATAAAGATGCTTAGCATGCAGATGTTTTTGCTATGTTTTGCTAAGAAAGAAGGTAGTTTAATTGTTTTTTTGCATGTTGCATAATTCGTACCTCATCAAAGTCATCATGCGGGGCGACAATTCACGGCGCAGGACAGAACACCCATATCATCTTCACCAATGACTTTGTAATGTTAGCATGCCAGAGGAGACCAGAGAGTCTGGTTCTCCCTAGGTTTTTTCCTCTCACCCCACCAGAGAGGTTTTGTTGTCCTAGCCACTGTCTCAATCTAGCTTGCTCTTCTGGTCCATAGTCTGAACAACGATGGACAATGGACATTTTTTTATTTGACTCCATTTCCCTCATTTTCGAACACAGATAAATAATGGACATTTTTCTTCTTTAAAGACTTTTTTTCCCTAATTCGCATAGTGACTTTGCGTTGGTCTCGAACTAAGAAAAGCGCTATATAAATAAACTTGACTTTTTAAATAAAAAACTTTTTAATAAACTTTTTGTAAGTTTATTTTTTGACATTTCATTAGCAAATGACCTGTTTGAATTGCTAATTTTCTTGTTTTTAGATTAGACACAATCCTTTCAACACAGTTCCAATAGAGCTTGATTTTGAGGAGAACGATATTCACATTCACAATGTAGTTGGACCTAGGAAATCACTTGACAAGATGTCAAGATTACCAGGTTGGTCAGCATGTATTTATGGCCGTTGCTTAAAGTGTTCTTATGAGTTCTCAGACTTTTGCAGTAATACATACTGAACTTATTCACACAGAAGCTAATACTGGAGTCCACAACTTAAATGACAAACAGCAGTGTCAAAAACCTGTGCCAAAGAAAAGGACGAAAATTTACAAACCTCAGAGCTCTGTTTCAGACACCATCGAGCAATCGTCTACCATGACAAACTCCAGTACCATAAAAAAAGACATTCACATTCTCCAGCACAGATCCAACGAGCCGGTAATTAAGAAAAATCAAATTCCAGTTGAGGACAATTCAGAACATGTTTTGGAAAACAAAAAAGACTCAAAGAGCAAAAGACAAGGCCAGGATCCGCTACAGTCTCCTCTACCAATGAAATTGCCAAAATCACGTTTGCCAGTGCGAGTCTCTTCGCAACAGACATTCCCAGTACATCTGAGTCAAGAAAAACCAAAGATACAACCACGTCATAGCCTAAGCACAGTTTCAAACGTTGATGATGTCAAAAAAGAGAAAGAACTGGTAAAAAAAGACCAAGAGGAGAAAGTTTATCAGTTTAACTCAGGAAGTCAGGTGTATTCCGGTCAAGACATCAAGACTCTTCATCCTTCACACCCTTCATTGACTATCATTTCGGAAAAACCTTTAAACAACAATGCATTACAACAATCTGTACAAAATGAGGTGAAGAAACACTGCATGACTGCATCATCAGCAGTTCAACCGATAACAGCGACTGAGGATCTGAAGAAGATTGCTGTTGGTATGTCTTATGCATTTCTCTAACTCTTCATTTGCTGTGTTGATGAGAATGCGGTGTGAAAAGTGGTGTGAGACATGCAAGTGGATGTTTTAATGCATATTTTCTCATGACTTTTAGGTGAAATATTTACATTTTGAAAGTTCTGGTTTGTTCACTTACTCTATTTTTGTTTTATAGATCAGGTTTCAGCTGAGCTCAACATACAACATACATCTGAAAGGACAGATATCCCAACAGTCTGTGAAACTGACAATTCCACTTTGGTATTCAGCATACAACAAGAGTTCCAGGCTGATGATTCCACGCAGGCAGGCAGAGATGATCAACATTTCACACCTACTGATGACCACGAAGGTTCAATTGCCAAAGTTCTTGAGTGGTTTAGCAGGAGCTCAGACAGCAGTGATCGGCTTGACTTGGACAGCAGTGAGGTTGACATGGAGATGGATGCAAACATTGATGACATAGACTTTGATCAGAGACCCACAACGAGGAGCAATGTATACTTGATCATACCACGTCAAACTGACGAATATTCAGTTGATTCAACGTTTCTAAAACAGAAGAGACATAAAATCTGGGAAAATGAAGAAAGCACTGACAATTCTCTCCACGATGTTCCGTTAGAGCTCAGTTCTTTTTCCACTTGTATAGAATCTTCTACCACAAAGCCTTATAATGACTCCAATGTAACAGTGGAGATTCCTGAGCTAAATGATTCACCAATCACCAAAGTTAAAAATGAAATAGAGAAGAACAATAGAGAAGAGCAGACAAAAGTCAAACCCAAAAGCATTATCTTTCGTGAATCAACTGCTAAAGATGAACAGCCAAAAATTGCTAACTTAAAACATTTCTGGGAGAAAGAAAACAATGGACCAAAGATTTTGATTAGCAGGTCATACACATCAGTTTTAAACGAACCTGTCTTAATCACAGATCTTAGCAGACAGTCAGCTGAAGATGTAAGAGAACCCTCGGCTGAACCATGCATGATTGTACAATCGCCAGAACATCACAGACATGAAGAAAAAAGGTTTGAGGAAGATTTGGCACTGAACGTTGCAGAATGTACAAACACAATCCATAAAAAACACATTTCCAAATTACCAGAAATCTCCATTGACACAGATTCATCATTAAAATTTCCCAATCAGATGAAAAACCAAAAAACAGAAAATACTTTGGCCTTTTCACCTCCACAACTACTTAATAGTGGATTCAAATTAACAAAACAAAACTTGGTGGCCACGGTTAGTTTAAGCAAGAGTAATGCTGACCTTACTTTACCTATAAAAACTGAGGAAAACTCTAGGACATTACAGAGAGCCCCCATTAAGCAAAATTTGCAGCAAGAAAGTATGGCTGAGAAGATAAAGCATCTCAAGTCCTTCTGGGAAAAAGAGACCTGGGAACCGAGAAAGTCAGGACCTCCTCAACACAGATCAATGATGAACAAAAGATTTACAAAGTCTGAATTTGATCTCAGAACCTTAGGCACAGAGTTTGATGATGATGCAAATGAATTAACGTCAACTAAAAACAGACTGTATTCATTACAAAAGGACAGGCCTACAGTTACAGATGGCATTAGCATGGTACAGTTCAAAAACCTCAAAGACTTCTGGGGGAAATCACCTTCCACCAAACAGTCTGGTCAAAATACACCAGTCCTTGATGATGGATCTCTGAAAAGTCCAAAAGCTTACAGGAACCAGGGAGAACATGCAAACAATAGAGCCTTTCATGAAAGCCAAAATACAAGAACATCAGTCGTGTCTTCCCCAGCAAAAATGAAAGCATTCCAGTCTCCTTCAAAGAGGAGAATTACATCAAGACAACATTCCGGCTCTAAAAATGACCAGACAGAGGAAGTCTCCAGGGAAACAGTTGTATTATCCCATTCTCCTCAGCTACACGGAAGTCCTCAAACCTCTTTAAAGGACACACTGGACTTAAAAACCAAAATTGGAGTAGGTCAAACATCGCAGCAGTCTGGACTGAGCAGCAAAGGCAGCTTAACGGGAAAACCCAACTCAATGCGACGTGCCTGCAGCATGTTTTCTGTATATACTGCCGATGAGAACCAAAGCTTGGATGTACACTTTCAACCATTTTCGACTCCTATTTCTCATCAGGTTAAGAAGCAACCTGGGCAACAAACTCGAAAAACACAGGAGTCTCCCTGTACCCTGCCAAAGATGTCCCCTGAAACCACACAGAAAAGACTGGTTCGCCCATGTGAGGATTCTGACTCTCAACCACTTGCCAGGTCTTTCATTCCACGGGACTATCATCATTACCTTGGAATCACAGAGAACAAAACTATGTATAGTCCACCTCCGGTTACAGAGCAGGTAGATGATTTCATTTGCACTTCATTTACAACATCACCAGAGACAAATCGGAGCTGTAAGTGTTCTCCAGTGTCAACTAACACTCAAGTACAGGAATGTCTTGAAACAAAGAGAAAAAGCTCTGGGCGCACTTTTTTCCCACAAAACGAAGTGTCCTGCTATAAAGCCTCTCTAACCAGTACAGCACAAACAAAGGGGAAATCAAGTTGTGAGTTTTACCTATTACTCTGTCTAACTACTGTATTTATCTTTCTGTCTATTTGTTCGGGCTGTTCATCAATATATCTGTCTATCCATTAATCTGTCTGTCAATCCATCTACAGTATCTACCCATCACTGCCCATTCGTGTTCATTTATCCGCCCACAATATTTTCATATGTCCGTATGAAAAAGAATCTTATTGATGCGTTCAATGTCCACATTATTACCACTTTAACTGAGTTTAGTTCAAAGTAAGTGTAATCTTTGTTGAAAACTTGTCATAATTTTTTATTAAAGCACATAAATTAGATCTTAGTGCTCATGTTACACACATGCACAGAAAAAGGATATACAAAACCAGTATCTTTTTGTGATCTATTTCACAAGCATGCTAAAGTCTGAAGAATTTGATTGTTTTGACCAAACTGCAACAAAATCTTTCAGGTGATGAAGACAACCCAATCCAAAAAGCTTTGAGACGAGCTACATCCAGACCAGTTTACCACAAGAGCTTGGAAGACATCAACACACCTCCAAGTGAGCACTAGAACATGGTCTCCTTACAATTTATGGTCTTGATAAAGTCTTACCCCTTCAGATTAATTTAATTGGCACAATGGTTTGATGGCAAAATCCTCATGGTTTGGTAATGGAATATGTCAAATATGTTCTGTTGTTTTTTTTTTTTTTGTTTAAGGACAAGACCAAAATCTCAATCCAACAGATAATTTCATGCAAGGTAATTGTTAATTGCCAATTTCCCCCAAATTATAACCAAAGGACTGTTTAATCAAAAGCAGAACATAAATTATTACATTATTGTTTCAAAAAAAAGTATTTGTCTTGCCTGTGTGATCACACAATGAAGTTTTGAGATTTGCCTGTTGGTTTAAGTATCGACAGATCTTCCCCAAACTTCCTTTGCAACCTCCGACTCTGAGCACCTAAAGCAACTCAGCAAATCAGTGCCGTCTCTCTTGCAAAAAGAGGTTTGCAGTTAATCTTTTTATTTGAAAGTTCCAGTCATATAAGTTTGTGGAGTGAAACCTTCGTTTGTTTTCAGAGCGATGGAGCAGAAAGTGACTCGGAGAGCAGCTCCCGGTGTGGTGTACCACAGTGGAGTGATCAGCCATTCACTCATTTCAGGAACTACTCTGGCTCTACCTCTCTGTCGTCCGTATGTTTATCTCAGTAAATCACCAAGACTGACCTAGTTTTTGAGCTTATAGCTCTAGAATAACGTCTACCATCACCTCAGGTTAGTGGCAGTGTCGCAAGTGTCTACAATAGTGACTACAGCAGTGTTGAAGTTCAAGGCTACATCCAGTTTTCACTGAACTACGTGCAAAGGCTGCGGGAGTTTCACATTTTTGTTGTCCAGTGCCAGAACCTTGCAGCAGTGGACGTGAAGAGGAACCGATCAGACCCGTGAGTGTGAGAAGTCTGTGCCATTGATGCATTTCAATGAAGTAATAGTTTTTCATCATTTGACATATCATTTGTTCTTGCACTGACAGATATGTAAAGAGTTACCTCATACCTGATTCTGCCAATTTGGGAAAGAGAAAGACTGCGGTGAAGAAGAAAACACTCAATCCTGCTTATAAGGAGATCCTTCGGGTAAGGAAATCCCACAGATCCCACAGAACACCACAGATCTTTGGTTGCATGAACTCTTTGCTTCCAAACAGAAATTTCATATAGATATGGTCCCTTGGTTCCCAATCTAAATTGGGTTTGCAATCATGGACTCTTGATTTTTTGGTCACAGCAGATAGTGATGGGAAGATTGAGTCTTTTAGCTGAATCGGATTTGAGTATGTTTCAGCCAAATAAAGAATTTTTTTTAATGACTGTCAATTTGTTCATCACATGTGTCAGTTGTGGTCCAGCTGTAAGAATTTAGATTTGAATCACGGTCTCGAGTGTCCTTGAGCAAAATTCTGACCCCAACATGCCCCTCAACACTATGGCTTAAGAATGCCACTCTTCACTGGATGGTTAAATGCAGAGCACAATTTTGATATGACCCCTAGTGGCCGTACTGTCAAACTGACTCACTTTACATCGAATTATAGCTTAAGCTGAATCTAAACTCTGAATGTGCTCTCTTTTGCAGAGAAGAGATCAATAATATTGTTCTCTTTCTCCCGAGAAAGTTGTCTAAACAATTTGACCACCATTTAGTGGGTATATGTTCAAAGATTTCACCAGCATTGTTAAAAAAAAAAAAAGAAAAAAGAATGAAAGCATACACAAAAACAAATAAAGCTCAGATCACATTAATGGGATTTACTCTGAACTTACTGTGAACGAAAAAGCTTCCTCAAAATTAGATTCTCAACTAATGCCAATTTATCAATGAATTCCGTGAATCACAGGAACATTGTGTTCAGAAGGACTTACATTTCAGCATTGATATGGAGGCAAAAAATGTAAACAATAATTTAAAATTTTTTTCCAATTATATGCAAAATTAATTATTATATTTATTTGCAAAACGTATTATATGAAACTAAGCTGAAAGAGTGGTATTATACAGTAATGTGTGTCATGACAGAGAGTAGCGCTGTGGCCTCATAGCAAGATGAACATGTTTCAGAGAATCAGAATCTGGAATTGAGAATTGGGAGGGTGGGAATCTTTCATTGAGTGAGTGTGAATGTATGACAATCCTACAATTGGGATTCCAGCTAGCGTAACCCAGAGATGGTAAGTGGTTTAGAAAATGGATGAATGGATTTGACTGTAACACATATAGTCAAAACAGGCCTTGTGCTTTAGAGGAAAAGGGTGTGAACCATCCGCGTTAAAGCAAAATTATCAAACAGCAAATGTATTTTTTTTTAATCTTGTCATCTTTATTGTACAAAAAGTGCAGATGAACTATTGATTCATCATTTTTACATTGTCCAACTGTAAAATATATTAATTTCTGTTTGTACTCTTACTGCACACAGTACAGAGTACGACTGGAGTATCTGAAAAGCCAGGTTCTCAATCTCTCAGTGTGGCACAACGACACGTTTGGGCGCAACAGCTTCCTGGGTGAGACAGAGGTTGACCTCTCGTCATGGGATTTAAACGACACAGACAGAAAACTTGTTCCTCTAAGACCAAGGGTATATACTTGAATTACTTTTCAAAACCTTTTGTTGAAAGACATATATTTAAACGTAGTTTTTTACATTTTCTACGTTTGATAATTAACTTTCAGTCATAAAGTTGAACTACAAGATGAAATTGTAGATCAGCCTGTCACAGACATCTAAAATGGCTTAATTTCAATTTCAGAATCTCTTAAATCAATTTGCAACACGTTTACAGTCTTCAGACCTGAGGGGGCAAATTAAACTGGCCATACGATTCCTGCCTCAGATCTCCAATGGTGAGACTTTTACAACTGTACAGTTGTTTCCTTAACTATTATATGCATAACAGTGAAAAATGTCAAATGTACAATGTTTTATTGCATTTTAAATCCAGCGAAGAATATTCCTGGCTCTGGGGAAGTTCACATCTGGGTCAAAGACTGTAAGAATCTCCCGCTGATCAGAACTCCAACCATCGACCCATATGTAAAATGGTAATAATGTAATACATTTTTGTAATTAATGATATAAATATTCGTCCAGAAAATTTCCAGAAAAAAACTTTTCAATTTCTGGTTCACGGGGAGCTGGAACCAATACCTGCCACTCTGGGCCTATGAGCTGGACAAACTCTCTGGACAAACAAATTCGTTGGCCAACGAATCACAGAGCTGAACATTCATGTTGAATGGAAATTGATACATTTTAAACATGATTATTCATCAGAATAACTTCATGTTTACCAGCACACTTGAAAAATACTTCTAAAGATTGGTTGTTGTTTGTTCCTGCACAGCTTCGTTCTTCCTGACACGAGCAAAAAGAGCCGTCAGAAGACCCGTGTGCTGAAGAGGACCACCAACCCCATATTTAACCACACCATGGTGTATGACGGCTTTCAGACTGAAGACCTGAAGGAAGCCTGCGTGGAGTTGACGGTCTGGGACCGGGATCATCTAGCCAATCACCCACTCGGAGGCCTGAGACTCGGCATGGGCACCGGTAAGACTATTCCACTTTTCTTCTACTTCTAATATTTATTAGCATTTATTGCTAAGAACGTGTGCCTGAAATGTTGTTTGTCCTATCAAACTTGTTGCACAGGCATGAGTTACGGAGTTAAAGTAGACTGGATGGACTCCACAGCAGAAGAAGCCGCTTTATGGAAGAGAATGATGGAATCTCCAAATGAATGGGTGGAAGGAATGTTTCCACTACGAGTAATTAAGACAAAAAATATAAGGAAATAATTGTTTGTATTTCAGGAATTGCCAATGTCATTTGGAGGCACTGAAGAGACACAGAAAACACACTAGCTTAGAGTTACTAACACTAAAACGCTTCTCCAGCAGAAACTGACTCACTCAGTCAGTTCAGCACCATCACCATCTCTCAGCATTTGCTTCAGTGTTTTCAAATACGAACATTTTTACACGTAGTAGTTTAAATATAATTGCCCTTTAGCTTCTCAAACAATCAATAAAGTCAATTTACTTTCATTTTAAAACCTTTGCTATGACAAAAATTCATACATATTTATAGCTAAAATATATTTGGACATATTGGGCAGATTGTTATGTGATATAAACCTGATAAAATCACTAATCAATGTATTAATACAATGTTTCAATGTCTCTTGTAATTAATTGCATTGCTATATTTTTTAAATATTTACTGTGTTCTACTGCGTTCATATTATGAGGCGAATGCACTTGCGAATTTCACTCACTTTGATTTTATTATGTGTATTTTACATTATGAATGTATTTATAAAGTGAATGGCATCTGAACGGACTGAGAGGAAAGTTCTTGGTTTTAAAATAATTGTGACATTATTTCTTTAGTCAAGCACTCACACATTCTCATTCTCTAGTATATGTACTGTTTGAATTGTGCATTTCTGGCATATCTCTTATATAATGTTTTGTTTTATTGCTATTATATATCAGTGTTTTGTTGAAATTGAACATGTAAATTCTTTGCTCTAATAACAGTAGAATAAAGAATTTTATTTAGAGTAGAAAATTTTATTTTGCTAAATGTTTTTGCTGACTTGTGTAATTTTGTGTTGCTAAATCTCTGAATAAATAAAAACAAATAACTGCTTTACAGTTTTTATTATCCAGTTAATTATCCAGTCCCTGTAAAAAAATGGAGGACTGAACCTGGTGAGAGATAAAAAGAGACCAGGCAAAGAGAAAGATATAGAGGAAAAAAGTAGAGAATGTGACATATATTATATTTAAACTACTGTAGTATGGCAATACAGTATGGCCACGAGGAACTGTATCAAAATTGTGTTCTGCATTTAACAATCCAGTTACCCACACAAACACGGAGCAGTGTAGATCCCACAGTAATAGGATTTTAATCTGAAACGTCTGGGTGGCAGGTCGAATTCCCAAGATTAGGGAATTCGCTGTCCCTAGAGGGAGAAGGGAGGAGTAGGAATTTAGGGTGGGAGAGAAGAAACAAAAGAGAAAGATGTAGAAAAGGAGTTTTGGAGAGTGGGAAAGAAAAAGGAATAGAAAGTGGGAGGGAGATAGAGAAAAAATGAAGTAGAGAGCTTGAGAGAGAGTGATAAAAGGAGTGAGACGGGGGGGGGGGTAGTAAGATATGACTGATACAACTGAGATAAAGGGGGAGTGGCAGTTAGAGGGAGCAAGGGAGGTATAAGGGAAAGAAAGACAGAATGAGGGATGAAGAAGAGAACAAGAAATATTGGTCTGGTAGAATGTCTTGACGTTCGTGATAAGCAAGATAAGCAGCATAAACTTAATAGAAAGTGAATCAGGGTCAGTTTCTCAAGGTGTTGACACACACACAAACGACCAGCTAAACCTGAAAAGCTACTGGAAAGTCTCACAACATACATTTCTCGAGTCCTTCGAAATTCAATATGGACACTGCAGATCATAGCTTCATACCCTGTTGTTTTTCTACGGTAGAGTGATCCTAGTTTCTCTGAAATCGAACAATGACAGAACAAAGCACGTCTGCTTTGACCGACTCAGGTGAGCTGGGTGAATGAGAGAATGAAGACCTCAGGCTCTAACAGCTCAGGTCTTCTGTCTCATCAGAACACACAAAAGACACGCCAGGCACAGAAACACACTCACATGTAGAATTACAGGTCACACCGCAGCTCATAACACACAATAATCTTTACATTTCAATATAAAAAAAACATTGGATACTTTTAGGTTCAGTTTACTAATAAATTAAGTTTATTTAGAAAAAGTTGTTCGCTATCTCAGATTCTTCCAAAGTACCATAATACAATCTCAAAATTTTCAGACTTAGAATCTTGCTCTTTACAATGTAAATGCTCACAACACCACTTCAGCCATCATCTTGTTTCTTTACAGAAATGTGTATGCTTTTAAAAGATGATTCAATTACTGAGTATCCGAGAAGTCATGATCAGCTGTGAAAGTTACATAGTTTCACAACGTACGAGTCAAAAGTTATAACCAGATGTTCAAACAACAATAATTCTATTGCAAGATCAACCTGAACGACAAAAGAATTCAACTGAAATGTTATACATTTACAGAAACACTAATTGGCAGTTGGTGCTGTTGACAAGATTGCTATATATATATATATATATATATATATATATATATATATATATATATATATATATATATATATATATATAAATCATATGAATCTAAGTATCTGTAGTTCAAGTAGACAGAGGCTCAACCAGCTCAACACACCAGCGGATCCGACACGGTGAACACATCCAAGGGATTTAGCTAAAAACACAAGGGAAGTCAGGATTTTACTCATTACTGTGGTTTTTTTTTTTTTTTTTGCGTCTGCTGGTTTACCTGTGTTGAATTTTATTCTGATCGGCCCTGAGGATATGGTGGCTACATCAGAAGAACCGTGTGAAGATGACTCCTCCCTTTTCTTCCTACATTTCTATAAATAACAAATATTAAATACATGTTTAGGCACACACACACACACAAAATTGAGCCAACATTGCCACACATTTGAATTTGACCAGCCAGTTTACAAAATGTCCTAGAAGACGTAGACTTTGGGTGTATGTATAATCATAATCACTATATATTGCTCATTAACTGTTCTAATAAGATCAATCAGCATAGTTTATTATAGTAAATTATTTCCATCATCTCCATGTGAACTTTAATGACATTTTAATGAAACAGTTCAAATGGTTCACTGATTATAGAAATAGTTATATAGAATAGAATTTGTTTTATTCTAGTTGTATAAATTAAATTTGAAAATGGTATTTTTTCTTCCATAAGGTTGAACAGAGATTGCTTTTACCCTCATTCATTTCCAATTCATTTTTCAATGTTCATTTCCAGAACATGTGCCTCTACCGTTGCTGAAAGTGGCTGGCCAATTCAGAAATCAGCTAAAATATTGAAACAACTTTGTTAAGTTCTTTACTAGTTACCGGGAGTAAAGAGGGACAAGTAGAGTTCTCACAAAGTCTGGTGACACAATGCAGGTAAAATGTGGAGACAGTCAAATTTGTATGTTCCACAAATCGGAAAGCTGCGAAAGAGAAGTGAGCCTCCTGGGACATCCCATTCCAGTCAACCATCGTCTGGGGGTCCAGAGAACATCTACACACGACAAGAGTTCGTTCTCACTAAAGACTGTTCTCACTGTTGTCTTTACGTTTTATTATGCTTTTCACTTTTCTCCACAACTCACCCAACAAACAGATCATAGAATGTGCTGCCGGAAGGAAACGGGAGCGTCGTGGCAAAGCAGTGGTCTAACAGCACATTGAATCTAGAGTAAAAAAAAGACAGACAGACAGACGGACAGATGGACAGACAGACAGACAAACAAATACTTTATTCACACCAGTGTCAAACTCTGCTTTTGAATGTGCAACTATGTGATCTAACTCACAGTTTTTACTTTAAACTGCCTGAGAAAAAAAAGTTAATTTATGAGTTTATAGCTCAAACAACGGATGAATACACCTAAGGTTTTTTTTTTATTAAAATAAGATTGTAATCCCAAAAGACCTATTCAATTAATTTGTAGTCGCACTATAGATGAGATGAGACAGAGAAGAGACTGCTTCAGTGTGGTCTCTGTTGGGTCACACGTGAGATGTGTTTCTGGTTTAGAACCTGCATAGTCAGTCCAGAACAAATCAAAAGGCTTGCTTCAATAAATCCAATGAATTGAAAGAAAGTAGTTGAGCTGGTCAACATGGCCACTACTAGGGACCAAATCTAAATTGTGCTCAAACTCTGAGCAGTGGGAAGCCTTAAGCAGTGGTGTTGGGGACTTAAGGCTGCCCACTACTCAGGGTTTGTGTGTGTAGCATCACTTGATGGTTAAAAGCAGAGCAAAATTTAGATACGGTCCCTAGTGGCCCATGTTGATAAACTGTCTTGAGATTTCAACTTGGACACAAGTCCAAATCCCCTACCACTAGACCACAACTGCCACTGTTTTGTGAATTTAACTTCAATTTCGGTAAACCTCAAGAAATTGGGGCTCAGTATTGTGTGCTTTATTCTCACTTCTCTGTCAGGTTTGTTGCCTTGACTTGCACGTAGATCCTGGTTTTTAACGGCAGGCCTGTCACTGGCATCTGGAGTTCACTAGTATAGTCAGCGGTCTGAAATATATTCAAAAGCCAAATCAACATATACGCACACACACGACACAACGGCAGTGTGTGTCTGCAACTAGGAGTGAGATGCTTACGCTGAACAGATTCATGCTCAAGGTGCTGATGAACGTGCCGTTGTCGTCTGTGAAGGCCAGACTTACTCCTAAACTGCTCACATGACCAGAAGCTTCACATCAGCTCAAGCAAAGAAACGTCTGCGCTAACAAAGCCCGTACTCACACACTAATTTCAGTGTTGTTTACTAAATACTGCAGCGGATACCGGCATGAGAACTGATATATCAGAAGTTGCATGTATGTGATTGAATTGGTGCTCGGGTCCCATGTAGTGATGAATCCGGAGATGTTGACAGACTGGATCAGGGAACCATCTGAAAGCCCTGATGAATACTGTAAGAAAAGAAGCATCAGTGACCGATCGCGTCTTTACACACGTCAGAAGAGTTACCTTGATGTTGTTGGCGCAGTGGCCGAGCTTTCCCTGAGCCATGGAGAAGTTGAAGAGAAGGACTGGAGGACTGGAGCTCCAGTCTGCGATACCGAAGCACTCCGGCACGCTGAACTGAGCGTTCAGGGCCAGTAGCGACTCGTTGTACCCCTCGTAGTACACCGGACACAGCAGAATCTGGAGAAAGATTCTTTCGGTTCCACATGACACTGAAATGTCATTGTTTTCTGAAAGACACACAGAATTCTTTCTGCTTTTCTGAAGAGAGTTCAAACTGGATTTGTGGGAATAACAATTATGATTAAACATTTATGCTTTTCTCCACATTCAAAAGGTGTAATAGTATTTCTGTGCCTCAGAACAATTTAGTGAAAGACTTCAGTTTTCTTAAACGCTGCAAATGAGTGAACTCCTCATTACTCAAAAAACACACTCAAGAAACTTTTGATAAATCACAAACAATAAGAATGCAAGAAATGTATTCCTGATTGTCAAAACAAATGTCTTTACAATATATAAGTAGTTTCTTAGATTCTTCTAAACAATAGTTAAGCATAAAAAAAGATTTACTTTCATAATTCCAGTGTATTTGTTGATATAATAACAGTAAGATGTGTTAATAAAGAGCATGTGGTGACGATTGTACTGACCTGCTGATCTAAACGTTGGATCATAAAGACACGTGAGGAGGTCCGCCTGAACCTGAACCAGGCTAGTGAGACAAATCACCCAAACCAACATCTTCAGAACAAGGCAAACTAACCAGAACACAGAGAAGTATACACCGTAAAAAAATGGCTTCTGAACAAATTTCAATTATAAAGATAAAGAGCATTGTTTCAGAATCACGACTGTACAAACACATAAAGCTCAGCAGCAGTGTCTGACAGAACGTACCTCCGGCAGGTCAGACTCCAGCACCGCTTCTAGAGAATGTCTCTGTCCTCTGATTCTTCCTGGATTAGTGTTATTCAGAGAAGAGGGAGGGGAAGACCGCCACAAGCCAAGGGAACGTGAGACCCTCTACTGTAGACTGTCACGATCATGACGCTGATGGCAAACCGTCGCTGTTAGAGGTCTGGTTTTGTGTTGCACTTTGTCGGACATTATTAGTTAATATTGCACAAGTAAAGAGTAAAGTAAAAGAAATCATAAAGTATAATAATTTACGTACTAATACAAAAGAAAAAATATGTCTTTTTTAAAAATGAATTCAAAATTGTTGTAATTTAAAGTTGATAGAAATTACATTTTATTAACCTTAGTAAATAGTAATACATTATATATAATATATATACATTTTTATATTTATATTTACATTGACCTTTTTATAAGAAAAAATGATGAATTCATAATTCATTAACTAAAATCTTCATTAGTATTTTAAAGTTATTATTTTTGTCTGAGTCACTTTTAGTTGTTGCACACACGCACACACACACACACACACACACACACACACGCACAATAATAATGCATTTAATTTCTTTGACGCCTTTCGAGGCCCTCAACGTAGACAACATTCACACCTACAACGTTTGCCACAGCAGCCAAGCCCGACAACTTCCACTCATGTCCAGTCGTTAACACAACAAACGCGGACAAATTGACCTGAAACGCATGTTTTTGAACTGTGGAAGAAACGGGAGCACCCAGAGAAATGCATGGAGCAACCATGAAAACTCCACACAAGAAAGTGATACTTAATCAATTATTCATATGCTAATAACACAATAATTAAACAAACAGTGCTACGGGGTCCCAGTCACTGTCTAGTACTTACATGTAACTAATAGTAGAAAACTCAAGTAGAAAGTATGGTCCACTTGAATTTTTCATTCTTCATTGAGAACATTAATGATCAATCCTTTTTCAATGTGGGTGCGTCCATTTATTGTGGGGAAACTCCTTATCACACCCTCTATCGTATGTCTTCAGTCCATTCATCAGACTGTAATGCAGCTGTTACTTGTAGTAAATGTAAGACTTCTGTCCGCATTTTTTTTGAAAACAACTGTGAGGCATAACAAACTCAGTTTAAATGAACAATCAGAATGATCAGAAAATGTTTGTGTATAATTAAAAGTGTGCATATGTCTGTGCTGTTGTAGTTTACTTTACTGTGATGGACACTGTCTTGATAACTGGAGATGTGGCCCATCGAGCTGTTTCACAAATGGTAGTTTCTGACGAGATAAATTTGGCTTTCATCTTTCTCGTCTGCCTCCCACCTTCCTTACCAAATGAGCAAATTACAATCGCTTCCCGATCACAGTCCCTTGTTTTGAATAGACACTTTATCTTCGAGAAATAATTTTGGCTCTTGTGAAGGGGTCGGGATTCAGGATTTTTTTTTATAAAAACTAAATGTATAACTAATGTAACTAAAGTAAATATATATATATATATATATATATATATATATATATATATATATATATATATATATATATATATATATATATATATAATATATGTGTGTGTGTGTGTGTGTGTGTGTGTGTGTGTGTGTGTGTGTGTGTGTGTGTGTAAAATACATATACAAATACACACACAGTGCATACAATATACAATTGCCAGTAATTTAAAACGGTTGTTGATGCAAAACAGTTGCTGTAATTGTACAAACTGTTGGTTTTTTTTTTTTTCATAGAAATTCAGAAACCCAAATACTTAAATAATTCTTGTCATTTATTGAGTTTGTTTTCTAAAAAGAAAGAATTAGGAATAACATGATGGTTTACATTCAAAATGAATGATCTGGATGAGAATCATCAGTGTGACATGGGTCCTCTGGGTTCATGCATCCTATAGGCGCACATATAGAATATTCCTGCAAATAGGAAAAAGAGATGTTCAACCACACTTGTTACTTATATAATAGCATAATATCGTTAGTTGGCATAGATAAAAAAAAAAACATTGATAATCTAGACTTCTCTCTTTGTAGTTTTGAAATTAAAACAGAATAATCTAGACTAACCTAAATTCCTATGTGTAGCAATTAGTAGCTTTATAGCGGCATCCATGTTAGCACGTAAAATCTGATAATTGTAATAAGTTTGTAATTGGTAATTGTGGTAATTTCACAGGATATACACGTATGACATTTTTTATGTAAGGAGCATCAGTTTCATTGATTACATTAATAAATTGTATTATTATTATTATTATTACAAATATAAACAGTAAAAAAAACTCTAGTTGCAGCAGACACAAATTATAATGATATATATTATTATAATTTGTCCACAACCATATTGTGGATAAACTTGTGATAAAACCAACATCTTTCAAATTTCTAAAATCGTTATCCTCTCAATGTAAGAACTTATCTTATATTTCCACATTAAAATATCAACGTTAAAAACAAATATTGCGTAATAAACAGCATCTCTCAACTAATTTGGAAAATTTGACAAACTTTTCTTTTGAGAAAAGTTTTTTACTTTTTTTATCACGCAACACGAGTATTGTTACACTGTAATGCCGATAACGCTCGTAAATGCTTGTCAATGTCTCTGTGTGTGTTTGTGTTACAATTGGAATTTGACTATACCTGAAAAGAATGTGAGCACTACAGAAACCCAACCCATTATGTACGACCAAGAGAACCGCCAGTTTCCATAGCGTTTCCCGTAGTAGTTGACTGTCATCCCAGTGTAGACGGCCATGGCCAGCAGCACGAAGAAGCCTGGAGCAAAATAATCTCATAAAGCAGTGTGTGGCAATCTCAGTCTGTACAGGCATCACTGATCTTACATGAAATGAAGTAGAGAATTCCCGCTGCAAAGGTTTTGTCAAAGCCGTCAAAAGAGGAATAATTGATAAACGCCATCACACCGATGATGAGGCCGAAGAAACACGCTAAGATGGCCAGGATCATGAAAGCACGTGTGGCGTCCCAGTACGCTGGTGTAGAACAGACAGAGAGGCTTATCAGGATCAGTCACTTCATGGATCGTGGTACAGACGGCGTGAGGGTCTCACCGATGCTGTCAGTGTGCGTCATGCATTTTCCAGGTAGACAGTAGCGCCACAGGCCCTGGTGCATGTAGCTGCTGGACTGGCGGTATTGCATCCAGTAATCTGTGGCGGTGGAGATCACCAGGAGAATGTTTCCCACTCCTGCGCAGAACAATCCGCCTCCCATAAAGCTGTACATCCTGCTTCTGTCAACACCTAGCACACCACAACAGAAACAAGGGGAATCATTGATGACCTCTCACACTCATTCACACACTTTCACACTCACTCAATCAATCACCCACTCAATCACTCACACTCACTTACTCACTCACTCTCGACTTACAAACACCAGAATATACCATCCCGTTCACTCTAACCTAAAATCGCCATCTTGAACCCCCAAAACAGGCCTTTAAAGTTGTGGGCGCTAGACAAAGGTCCATAAGCAAGTGTCCACTTAACTATAAAAACTTGTAACCTAAAGTATAACTCCCCCGCCACACACACACACACACACACACACACACACACACACACACACACACACAGCACACAGATAAAAGTTATATAAAAAAAAAACAGATAAAAAAAATTATTTCTTGGCCTAATTTTTCAGAGAAAAATGGTAAAATCTGTAACTGATCAAAAACGCTTACTAAATAAAATGGAATTGAATTTTAAATCTGTTTAGTATCTCTTGTGAATTGTTTATGTTTCTAAGTTTGTGTTATTTGTATAGTCTATAAGCTACTTTGTAATATACTTTAAACTTGTTTGTTTACATTTTCTTTTCTTAAATTCAGATGTTTTTTCTGAAAAAAAAAAACAACAACAATGAAAGCAACAGCAACTAAAGCTTAAATTAGTTTCATCTTACATATTTTAAAACTTCCAATTTGATAAAGCAAAGTTTAATTTAGACACAAGTTAGAATATAAAAAATGACTAACATACCAGTTTTTGAAAATTCCCCAAAAACAGTAATTGGATTGACGAGTGTGAAGCTGAATTTTGCCAATGCAGGCAGATTTGTGGGGTCTTCGGGTCAGAGAGCTGCAGTGAGGCGCAGAAGAGCGGAACAATGCAGCCGTCAGAGCAGCAGCCAATCACAGCGGCCGCTGAGCGCTTAAGAGAATCTGCTGAAAATACAAAACTATTTCACTAATACTGATGACAGAACACTTTCAATTCACAAAATAGAAACATCACTAAAAAGTGTGCAGCAAAATCACTCAATATCACTATATATATATATACATGTATATGTATAAACTTTTCTGGTTATAAACAGAATGTTTATGAGACAAGAACACAGGAAAGGAAAATGAATGAAATTGAAGCAGTTTTATACTCAATATACAGTACATATATGTGCATGTGTGCGTTTGAAGGGAGCAACCTCTTTTGGACATGTTTTGAGAAAAAATTGTTATAACAATTGACTGAAGATTTAATATTATTATTGCTATCATTTTTATTAATGTAGTTGTTGGTGCTATTACTTTAGTTAACGCTTTTCTTAGGATACATAAATTATAATTTTAAATAAGATTTTTTTCCTTTTTTAATGATATACATTATACATTTTAATGTATAAAATGATTTCTTATTCAATTTTACATATATATTCACATAAAAAATGTATTTCAAATCAAATTGATACTGTAATGATAATTGTAAAATTGATTAGTTAATCATATTCACTGTATTCTTATTCACATATTCATAAAGACATAATATGTCCCACAGCGGGGAAACTGCTTCTCACAACAGCAAAAAGAATATAAAGAAGAAAAGAAATAAGAAATAATATATATTGTATATATTTTATAATTCATAACATACATGAAAATAAATAAATAAGTAAATAATGCATGCACACACACATAGACATCAATAACGCTGTTAACATCACAATTAAAATAAACTGCATTCATCATAATAAACATACACATAACCATAATCCTAAATAACACTACACACATCATAACACTGCAAGCATCAAGTCACCAGTTCAAATTGCGGAGTCTTGAATTGTGGCAGCGGTAGGAAAGATTTGCCATATCTGTCCTTCACACAGCGAGGGCTATCAATATTTACATTATATCATGGGATGTGTATATTATGCTTTAGAACATTAGGAATTTGTATTTTGCACTTAATTTATAAAACATTACTGTAATATACCTATTGAATATATTAAATAACATTTATATTCATAACACACACAAACACACACACGCATATTAAAAAGCTTTAAAAATGTGCTTTTCTTTTTTAGTTCATTTAAGTTGTTTTGTTTACTTTTACTCTTTGTTAATCTTGGAATAAAGAGAGAAAGAGAGCCAATGCATTTTTTTATTTTAAAAACAAAAACGGTTGCAATAAAACATGTTTTTTTTAATGATGTTTTTTTATTTTATTATTGAACCATTTTAATTAAACACTACAAATTGTACATTTCGTTTATATGAATAAAATACATTTTAGAAGCAAATGTATAATGTAGCAATTTATGAAGATTATTCTTTTTATAATAACGCAGGTTAAATAATATTACTTACTGTAATGCTAAAACTATTTTTACATTCAATTTTTGACCAGCAGAGAGAGACATTTCACCGCCAACTTGATACGTATTTCTATCAGGTTCAAGTAGTAAATCAGGACGTAGATTCCAAAGGAAAATTAATGAATCTTGTCAAATGAACAATAATTGTGAATATATGTTGTGAAATAGTGTAAATATTAATCTTATAAATCATTTATTAATGATCAAATATTGACCGGCCAAATTATTGTAATTGGTTTTGTTAATATAGTCATTCTGATGTTTGCTCTTTTGTATATTGTGGTTTGGTTTTTTGTAAAAATAACATCTATCCATCCACTTTCTGAACAACTTTTTAACCTTTTTTACCAACTCGGCTTACCAACTAGCAACTCGGCTTGAAGGCTTAACATGTGTGTGTGTGAGTGGCTTCACTGGATGGTTAAATGCATAGTTTAGATGACCGTACCACTGGCCATATTCAAACTAAACTCACTCACACACAGACACATTCACTCACTCACTCACTCACTCACTCACTCACTCACAACATACTTCTCATTGCTGCGTTCAACACTGCAGACTGCAATATTTTAATACATAGACTTGAAAACTAAATCGGGGTTTCTGGACAAGCATTAATTGGTTTAGGTTGTATTTGTCTGAGGCTTCAACTGTGCCCATGTAATTAGATACAAATGAAAGAGGCTTATTGCCTTGTCAAGGCCCAGTCATGCTCCCAGTCACTGTATACTTGGTGTCATGGTATATGGTTTCAGTAATTAAATGATAAAAATTCTTGCTCAGAAAAAACTCTCAATTTGGACAAATCCAAAGAATTATAAATGATAAATAAAATTTAAACATGAAATACTTGAAATTGGTCAGACTTTTGCAGTAATTGTGTCTGTAGACATTGTGTTATGTTCAAATCACACACAGTTTACATATCCCATGTTTCTATCACAGCTCATTTTTTGGGCAAAAGAGGCGATTTTGCCATCTGTAGTCTGCTGAAGATACTGGAAGCTAATTGTGAATTAGAAACCACATGAACGTGGATTAGAGGCATGAATTTCAACTATCACGACATGGCTGCTGCCAGTGATGAAGCAAAAGCAGCACATCAAGCAGCACAAACTGGTTCATTCATGGTTGAAAATTGAAATAACTGTTGCCGAAAAACAGAACGACTCTTACAAAACGCAGTGTCTGCTTGTTTACCGCGGACAACAAAATATTGTCCAAACTTGAGGAAACACATTGAGGTATACAAGTCTATTTAATGTTAATTTATAGTGAATTTAATGTTAACTTAAATCATATTGATTTAAGACTTAAATCAACAGATCATATTGTAATATTACCAAGCCTAACATGGCAAAATCCATTGTGACATGACTATAATTTAGCTTATTTTTTTTTTGTGCAACGTGAATAAATGTAATGTCCATTGTAGGCAATGACTGAGAGGTCACTAAGAATCACATCAAAGTCAGCTCGGAATTTTTTTTTTTAAATTTATTTATTATTTATTTTAATTTTTGCACATTTCAGTTTGGGACTAACTTTTTGTTTTTTATTATTTTGGTTTTACCATTTTTGAAACATGGAGGTGTTGTATTTTGTTTCAATTTTCATTTTTTTCACATTTCTTTGTTATTTCTTTGCTTAAATTCAGTATGAGTAAAATACTGATAACAAGTTCTTTTAAAATGCAATACTTTCCTACTTTGACTCCTGCCTTTTTTTTATAGTGGTGACTGTTTCCTTGTATTGGAGTAACTTATACACTACGTATCCGTACTTTTACTTAAGTCTGGTACCCTTTACAACTCTGCGCTTGTTCGCCCCAGCAACAAAACTTCAAATTTCTCCATACTTCACTCTGTGGTGTCTGAAACAGGAGGTCCACGATACAGCACATAGCTGTCATGGTAATAATTATATTCAAACCATTTTAAATCAATAAAAAAAACAATCAAAAAGTTTGGGAAATCACAGCCATTCTCCTCAACTGAGAGTAAAAAGCTAGCAAACAGAAGCCAATCCAGACCAACTGTTAAATAATTTCATACTAAATCAACCTGAGCCTTTCCGTGGATAATGGAAGACGCGTCAGGGAT
This sequence comes from Paedocypris sp. Pulau Singkep, assembly GCA_017309775.1. Lineage (NCBI taxonomy): Eukaryota > Metazoa > Chordata > Actinopteri > Cypriniformes > Paedocypris > Paedocypris sp. Pulau Singkep. The sequence goes on along the minus strand of MU204307.1, from coordinate 5,094,364 downwards.
TTTGAAACCACAACAATAGAAAACCGCCTCGTGAAGATGAAAAATGGATGATACTGTGTTATCTCTCTTCTCAATTACACAGGCTTTATTTTGTGACAGAACGTCCTCGGCTCTGAACATGGTGATGTCATCCCTGCGTCACTACAGGAACGCAAGAACAATGGCTAAACGACCCCAAAGAGCCGTGTCGGTCTGAATGAGCTTCAAGGAGCTGAAAGCTGATTCTAGGACATGCGGTAGATTTCAGATTGCTGAGGGAAACGCAGAGCGGACTCACCAGGCCAGGCGTCACAGCGCGGTCGTGCTACTGCTTGCTAATTGACTAATTAGATTTGCGTGCATCTAAATTCATTTTCCATCTGAGACAATGGCTGCAAGCAACCAAGCTTCCAATCGATTCCATGTGGATTTTCAAACCCACTTCAACAGACACTGTAGGCACAGGCATTATTCAGCACAGGAAAACCAGTACGTTTCTGTTTATCACTTAAATGGCTCCAGTCGGCCTGTAGGCTGCTGTAAAAAGTTTTCAAATGCTTTAGAAAGCTACCTTCATCAATCAGAACACCATCTTTTTTCTTTCAACCTTGGTGTGGTGTGTGAGAACGTTCATGACTCACAAAGACACAGCTTGTATTGGATCATGACGTGTGATATGGGTCTACCATCTGCTTTGAACTCAGGTCATTCATCCAATAATCCACAACTCTATTAGCGACCATGCAATACCACAATTCAATGCAATGACATTAGAAACAATGATATTTGCCCACATTTGTGTAAGTATTATCAAGAAAAAAGGAATTTTCTAGAGAAGAAAAATGGCGGTCGTCACTTTCGGTTTGATCAGATGCGAACATAAATTAAATTTATGCTGAAGAAAAGTAGCCTCTCCAGCAGCGATGCTAAATAAGTTCCTCTTTTAGGGAACAATGCTCTAGTCAAAATTGTAATGAGTTAGTCGTATTTTAGCACATAGCTTTTATTTTCATTTGGCTACTAAGAGGTTTGGAAAGATATTTCTGCCTAACACCAGTAGGTTGCACTAATTGAAAATTTGTTGTAATTTTTATTACTTTCCATGGCTTACTTTGATTTTGCTTGAATTCCAAGTTTCCTGAGGTGATATAGTTTAATTAAATTCATTATTTTAAGTAAATTACCAGTTCAGATTCCTAAGGAAGCTGTTGTCCCCGGTTTTCAGAAAAATTCTGTGTTGTTACTAAACCCTGTTAGAAACTATCTTCACAACATTTTAAAAAGCATTCAAAACTAAGCTTATTCACTAGCACCTTAACATAGTATATAAAAAAAAACCTGACTGGTGCTTTTCTGTGTAGTGTGTTCACTGGCTGTCATGCTGTCCAGTCGTGTGAGTTTCTTTACACAGTATAACTTTGGGCAAATATCATTTGCACCTCTTTTGGTAAGTCACTTTAGACAAAAGCCTAATGACTGTAAAGTAAAGTCAAAGAACGTAACATTGGGATTACATTGGGTGAGACCAGAGCCACAGCAACTCAAGAGCAACAGAGGACGGTCGAGTGAAGGGCCAGAACGGTTCAGACCAGAGGGATGCGTCGGCTGTCAGGTTTAGGCTCAATCCCAGAGCTTGGCAGGTTTAATCCAGCAGAACAGCTGTAGACTAGGCCATCTTGACCATGGCAGCAAGCCTGAACGTTTTTTGGCTTTCATGTGGTTTTGGAAAAACAGGCTTAGAATTTTTACTTTCAACTGTTTTCAAATAGTTTTGTTTTTTGCATAATATTCAACCTCTTACAGCTTTTGTAAAAATTGAACATGAGTAAATCTTGGTGTGAACACACACAAACGATAAACCCACTTTAGAGTCATTTTTATATATATTTTTTAATGTAAAACTTACTGCGTCCATAATGTTCTTCTCCATTTTACATACAAATAAATATTAAAGGAAACAAAAAACTTTTATTTACATACTACAAAGCTGTTCCAAAATCTGGAGCAAGTTTCTCCAATTATATTTGTGCATTAATGCAATATAATACAGTCGCTGATCCTCATTAGACATTTTTCTTGTAGCTCAGTCAATCCAAATGAGCTGAAAATGGAATTGACATTGAACTGTCCAATAAAACAAAATCACAATAAATCCCTAATACACAGAATAATACATTGAACAAAGAAATTAAAAATATATATACAATTGCCATAGATTAGTTTTAAAATAATTTAAAGCCGCAGTCCCTTACATTATCTCATTCAGAGTCAGATTAACAGAAATCCCAAGGATTCTTCGTCTCCACCAATCGGAACACACATTATAAACACTGTCCCAGTGAGTTATGGCTTCCAACATATATTGGCTTGTTTTTAATACACTTTAATAAGCATACAAGGACAGGAATATTCACTGCAATGACCCATATATCACTAAATTACCCAGCATTGCCCACGTGTCTCCCAGCAACGGACCCTCATCCGCCTACATTTTCAGAAGTTCGGTTCTCATCAAGCCCCACTGGATTTAAAATGCACCACATGCGAGTTAATTAAGCCCGGGAAGATTCCAGTTGGGGAGGTCAGAGGTCATAGTCTGCGTTCAGCCCGTGGACAGAAAGTGTTGGGTAAATGAAACATTTCAGCTACTTTAACTAGGCCACAGATAACGTGCAGGTTCTTTGAATGGACTGCGCTCATGCTTTTAATATTATTCTGAATTTATGCTTTTCTCGACGTGTTCAATAGTTTTCACAGGGATAGAATTTAACAGTGAGCAGCCATCTGCACATAATAGATCATCTTATTCATATAATGCACATAAAATACATAAAATCTATCCAAAAAACTCCTTATGTGTTAGAACATGGTTTATTTTGGCGAGGGAAGAAATAAAAGGGATGATGATGGAATTTGAGTTTTCTCAAAAATCAAGAAAAGAGGCTTTAGCACAGGTTCAAGTTCAAGGAGACGCGCTTCTGTCGCGTCACTAATACATTTTCAATGGTTTGTCCACAGAAACGTGTCTGACAAGATCTTCTGCTGTTCTTTTATGAAAGAAAAACAACAAAAGCAAATTATATGTTGTAGGACGCAGACGAGAAAGACAGAATAACTTTTGCACAAAATACAATAAACAAATAAACAACTATGACTTGACTTTTGCACAAAACATTGTAAAAAATATATGCAAACAAAAATCCTAAATAAATCAATAAATAAGGAGGCATCATTTAGTTTTGCGGTTGTCTTCTGTTTGTTGATGAAGAGCAGGAGAGGGCCTTGTTCTCATATCATATTCTGAAAACAACAAGCACAGAATTACATTAAATCTATCATTCAGTTGCCAGGCAATTTCAATTTGGTCACTTTAAATCCTTAATGAAATTCAGACGCAGCAAACTAAAAATGAAACTTGGTTGTCTTCCTCATTATTCTCTTTATTATTCACTCAATGTTAGAAGCATGAGACAGAGCAGCACTTTTAAAAAAGGAAATGTAATCAATTTATCGCTGGCATGTATGGTGCCCCTCGGCTCATGGATGGTTAATTTAGTCCAGAGATCTGTGGCGTCTTCATGCGGCCGGTGACTGATGAAGCTTTGGAGAGGCTCACACTCATCTCACCTGGTGTCTGCTGTTTCCTGCCTTCAGGGATGATGAGGACGAGGAAGAGGGAGACGCGGCGCTTCTGTGATTAGATGCCTGACCTCTGGGCAGCAGGTTTGCTTTACAATACTGGATCAGTTCTTCATCTGTGGAGAGTGACAGTACACCGTCAAGATCAAGACAACCACCGAGCTAGCATGATAGATGGATGAACCTGATGCTCATTGAGCATTATGCAATTATTTTCAATAAAATAGACTAAATACATTAAAACTTATTATTTTTGTTTACTATATTATGATGCATATGACCAACAAATTATAAAACATACTTCTCTTCTCATTGTAGTTTAATGTAATGAAATTGAACTAAATTTAATAGTTTTTTGTTAATTAAATGCCAATATTTTACAAAATAAAAAAACTGAATATATTACCAAGCAAACACAAAAACAAATAATCAGTGGGAAAAAAAATAAAAATATATTACACAACTTCTTCACCCTGAGCCTGTTCAAACAATACCAGAACTTCAATGCACAACAAACTGTTTTGGAGTTATAGAACTAAACACTGTAGTGTGTGACTAGCATCACAGAATAATAATTCTATAATAATTATACTTAAAACCATCATGTAAAATCCTAATCAAATATTGCTGATGAATTTTCTACGGCAGCGGATCCGGACCCAGCAGCTGTCCCATACGGAGCTGTGGACCAAACAAACCGGCTGCTTTGATTTAAAACCCATCGGTCCACCTTAACTGTAACTGCTGCGGCAGCGCCACCTTAAATGTAAATTACGCTTGAACAGGTCTGCCTTTTGAATGTGAGTTAAGCAATCTCAGAACATCGGCACATTAGAGAGCGTTCAAAGTTGCAAAATATTTTTATTGGTTCCAGTTCCAGTAGAGAGACACCGACAACAGAGACAGATAACAGAGGAGAGACAGACAATAGGGAGGAGAAAGTTGGGATGGTGAGACAGAACAAAGAACAGATAAATATAAATAATGTCACTGGCCAAGAAGGGAAAAGTGGACAGCGAAAATAGTTTTTCATCCGGAATGGACAGATTCCTTTCTATTCATAATACACACCGTGAGACTAAACCAGTGTGTCTGATGCGGAAGTAAAGTTTTTTAATGCATTTTTTTCCCTGTTATCTTTTCTTTTTAAAGTAAAGCACTTTATTTGAACATGTTTATACTTGTTTATTAGTAGCACTGTATTTATGTCATAAGTTAGATGAAATTGTAAATATATGCTCAGTTCGATGATACAGAACAATAGATTGTCAACAATTTTCTAAATTTTGACAGTCAAGTATTGATTAGCTAAACAAGCTAACTAAAAGGAAATAAACGTGTTTGTGTGTGTGTGTGTGTGTGTGTGTGTGTGTATGTGTGTGCGCGTGTGTGTGTGTGCGTGTGTGTACTGTATATACACACTTCTGGAACTTTGCTTCCAAAAAAATTGTGGGAACGGACCTCTTTGAATTTTATTTGAATACCCCTGCTCCACGGTGTTCTAGAAGGGCGCTTGGAAAAGTGAGATGATTGTACAAGTTAGGAGTTTGACCTTCGTTGCTCCACTGAGCTGCTGTTTTGTGGTCTGATATTCTTTTCCTGTGGCTCGGAAGGGTTCTGCTAACATTACTGTCCATAACATCAGTCAGGGGCTTCAGCAGATCCTCCATCAGTGGTGGAGCTTCAGGAGGTGGCGGCAGATCTGCAGATATACAAAAGTCTGATCACTCTCATACTCCATTTCTTCATCCAAACTGTTATTTCTGCTTCGTACAATAACAGTTATAAGTTCTTACTCCCTGAATTGGTTTCCTCTCGCCTCACAAGGCTCTTCTGAGGTTTTCTTTTAAGTCTGGGCTTCGGAATTGATGATGAGAATGGTGTAAACTCTCCTAAGAGCAGACAAATGTTCAAAATGGAGAAAACGAATAATTTTAAGTGGTTAGTGTTTTTACAAAAGCCCTTGAAAAACACTACCTGTTCTGGTGACTTTGGAGCATCGCTGCCCTTCTGCTGAAATCTCCCTCCAAACGCCATTGTTTCTGGGCGCGCTGCCATTCAGAAACACAGCTTCAGACCTTTGGCTGGAAAAAGCAAACTTTGTGCAGTCTGTGCACGGTTTCCTGTTGGTCAGAGTACAAACCCATTTGCAGGTGAGTAATGAAGTACACATATTTCAAAAAAGTAAATAGTTTCCTATAATATTTATAAATGCTTTATAAATACAATATTATTATAATGATAAACTTAACAATAAAAGCTTATAATAGTGATCTTTTACAAAGCCTTAAGTTCTATTTCATGACAGAGTTGGGCATGTGAAAATGAAGAGTTTCTGTTTTTTTCACATGTCTTAGTGTTTTTTGAGCTGAAACTGAATACGAGTAAAAAAATAAAGTTCGAAAGCATAATAATAAAGCTTAATTAATTGGATGCTTTACCACTTTTACTCAAGTCTTCTTGGAATTGGTGACTTGTAACTTCTAATGAAGTTTTTAGTAAGGTATCTGCACTTTTACTCATGTATAGTTGTCAGGCTCTCTTTACACTTCTGCGTGAAAATCGTAACAACTTACACAGTAAAGACCAGCTGGCAACCCAACTTTGAGGCACAGTAAGAAAAATCATCTCAATCTATATACACATATACACAACTTACAAGCTTTCTCACAATAAACCTTTAGAAAGCATAGAAGCTTTCTAAACAATAAACATTTTGTCAATATAAAAAATAAAAAAATATTTTCGGCAATAAATTGCATGAGAGTCTTTTGTAAAACCACTACGACACATTACATATCTCTGTTAGCTTTTAATATGTTCCCCCAAAATGAAGTTGACAGTACATGAAGAGGGAGAATGAGGTCAGCGAGGAAACCTAGAACAATTCAGCCGTTATTATGTGCTGAAGAAGAGGTTCATGTTAATAACGTTTCACTGGAAATAAATGATGTGCTTTTAAGCTCCATCTGTGTGAGTGCGTGTACCGTGGCACCAGATCTGGAGGCTGCAGGCGTGTGTCAGAGGGATGCCGCTCTTCACTGGGAGACGGTGTGAGAGTCGCCGTGGACTGAAGGCTGTAGGTGGTTGCTCGGTTTGCTTCCTCTCGTCTGAGCGGTGTGGAGACTCCATCATCCAGACACTCGATCAGATACGTCCGCTCGGGCAGAGGTGGACACCACTCCTCATCTTCTTCAGAGCTGTAGCGAACAGATGAAAAACGCTGAGGTGAAACTCTTTTACTGCAAAAGCTTTAAGACAAACTCACAACAGCCGCATAATAACACCAGGAACATTAGGAGCTCCAGCACGTCCAGCAATGATCTAATTTTACGATAAACCTCCATGGTGAATGAAACCAAACTCTGGCTTTGAAAAAATAAACAAATACAAATCCAATATACAAAACAGAATCCGGGTACAAAGGAAGCCTGGTTCTGAAGCGTATCAAACGTGCGTCGATGCGGCTTCATCCGAGGAGAGTGTGATAAACATCTGATGTGAAAGCAAGAAATCGCTTTGGGACAAAGGTTGATTCGGCCAGATTCTAACCCGTGGCGCTGCTTAAAGGTTGGTTCTGACAGGTTCTGTCTCGCTCAGGACAGATGGGCTTTAAGCGCTAACATCATTAGCCCCTGTCACATTCAGCTCAAACATCAAATAAGATTAGATAAGACTTCCATTTATCGCTCAGGCTTCACTTTTCCACACATGCAGGTCTTTGGAAACATTTATTTATATATTTATCTGGGTTTTGTCAACTTAAGCTTGAAATGAAACCTGCATGACTGTGGCAATAGTAAGATGTTTAGACTGAAATAACTGATGCTCTTGTGGAATCATCTAATAATTAGGGATGTCCCAGTCTGACTTCAACTATCAGGATGAAAGCCCATGTCCTAAGCAGATATCTTTTCTTTTTTTTATATTCCATAAACATCATTTGGGCAGATGTTTTAAAGAGATGTTTTTGTACTTGGTACAACAAATTGATTTTGGATTTATTACAGTAAACATGTGACATCACTCTGTCTGCTAAAATAGAGCAAACACTTCACAACGCCAAACCAAGTAAAGCGGCACTGTTCTTCGAACTGTTGATAACAGTGAAACTGAAGACAATGTTTAATGAAAAAGAACATTTGTTGCACGCGATTTAATGGAATTTGTTTCTGTTTCCCGTGTAATTAGTCTAAAAATGAAGATGAGGTCAGGTCCACAACAAAAATTATCCTTTTTGGAGAGATGGTCTCGGTATGGTTTCCGTAACTGTGGTGTGAACACAGTCCCGGCATTTGGTCTATTTGTATGAAAGTACGACACTGACATTATAAAGCAAGAACAAGAATGTGCGCCTGTTCTTTTGAATTTACTAGCAATGTGCCTTCACTGTTTGTAGTGCATTAAATTGTTGTTTTCCAACAGTAAAACTTTTTAGAATTTTAATTTGAGAAGTAAGCGTTCAGCGGAAACGGAGGAAACTCAGTGGTAGAACCCACCATACCGGGATTCAAACTTGACCACAACAAGATAGTTTTGCTTTTGTGATGGTTATGCTGATGTGCAACACCCCTTTGGTACATGGACAGTGTGGACAAATGTCGTGTGCAAAATGAGTGTGTTGAAAATGAACTGTTTCTTTAGTTTCTGTAATACTGATGAGCATCTTCAGAAGGTTCAAGCGCTGTATTGGGGCAGTGAAAACGGTCACTCGACTAAGTTCAACTCGGCTGATCTACACAACAGTTATTACAGCATAGCTCTATAATTTTTGCACAGCTTTTTTCACCGAAAACACAGAACTTGGGGATATTGAATGGAAAAATGAGCAGACTCACGAGACACCAGAAAAAATGATTCAGGAGCGGAAAAAACTATTAAAATAAAGTTGTTGATTTTAGAACCTTTTAAATTTTGTTGTTTTTTCTTCAATGTTGATAAGAACACAATGTTACATATAATTACACATTATAAACAAACAATACCATTGTACTCACGGCGGGCGCAAATAATTTTTTTACTTTTAGGGGCGCGCGACTTAAAATAATTGTGAAGCCCTGGGCTAATGCTTAGACTTTCACAAGTGTCACTCTTCACCTGTGTCTTTTCTCTGTACTTTGAATGTCTCTGTCATGTGAAGGAGAAAGAGACAAAACTTCAGACCACGTGGGTGAGGATGTTTTCCCCAGAGATTTGGGCTTCGGCTGTCGAGCTGAAAATGAGCAAGAAAACATCCATTAGAATTAAACAGCAGCACCAATGCGATTAAACAGATCTCCAGTCGGCATTATTCTTGCTCTGGTTAAGATCGGCAGCTGAACTTACCTTTACCACCGTGTGGAAACTGAAGCTTAGCATATTCTGCTTCCCCATGGCTGGACTGAAGACTCCAGTGGTCCAGGTCCGGCTCCAGGCTGTAGAGGTCAGTCTTGTTTAGGACCGGTATACTGGTGTAGGGGTCTGGCCCTTGAGAATACAAGCTGCACAGGTCATGGCTGTCCGCTTCGGAGGGGTTGATGGTACAGTAGATGGCGGCGTCATTAGAGGCCGGGCTGTACTTCCCATTCTGGCTCAGATAATTAGATAAACCCGAAGCTGCAGAAGAGATTAATGGGTTATAGGAGACACAATTTGTAAGTGTGACAGGCCCATAATGTATGTGACAGATTTTACCATTGTAGTATTGATCGGCGGAGCCAGGTCTGCCTGTGCAGCAGTTAACCGAGTGGTTTCCATTAGCAGAGAAGCTGCTGGTGGGCCAGGAGTCGGCCAGCCAAGGGTAGTTACCCAGGCGTGACTCCAGCAAACACGGCCTGAGAAGACGAGATTCAGGCTTTCATACCTCACATCGACATTTAAACAAATATCTGTTTTATCCCCTCACACGCTGTTAGTCAAGGTTGTTTTTCATTTCCATTAGAGGTTTTACTGTCCTCTATTATACTTGTCTTGACCCGAAGAGCTTTATAAAGACTCGCTTTTAAAAAGAACCTTTTCAGAAATGAAGTGCTCGGCCTCGAGCAGGGAATGTGCTAAACGACTTGAGATCTTTGCAGGAAGATCTTCCAATGACACAAAGTGTGCAGTACATGCATGATATATAACTTATAAACATCATGAGCAAATGTATCATTCTTTAATCATTTTAAAGGAAACATGTACAGTGTGTGTGTGCGCGCAGCGTGTTGAAGCTCTAGATTTACTGTAGAAATTACTTACTACCTGAGCTAAATCAAAGAGCTTTTAAAAGGCATAGTTGGACAATCCCATAGTGTTTGTAATTACTATACAGTATTTGGACATTTTATGTGATTCTAGTAAACATTCACATAATCTTCTGATATACAGACCTTCCACCAATATGATCCGACCCGTCGCCACGAGTTAGTGCCACTGCAAATGGAAATAGGTAAAAGGTCATTTGGAAGGGAATGTTTGGAAACTGATATTGCATGTGGAACAAAAGTTCACCTGCTGGAGTATAAGCAAAGGAAGTGGTATAGTGACCGAGTTCTTTCCTTTTCCTGTGTCTGCAGTAGATCCAGGTGCTGAAGCCCATCAGAACCATCCAAGATGAAACACCAATCCCAGCAATGAAGGCTGGCTGACGGACCACCACTGTGAACTGCTCAGATAGGCTGACGCTATCATCCTTTAGCACAGACAGGGACTGATCTGTTGCTTCTGACCCGACATGAAAGGACAAAGTGTGAAGAAAACACGGAACAGGGAACACATTTTATCAATAGAATTACTTCTGCAGATCAATCCTACTCTGAATTGACAATTATATACTGTATTAGACTTTTGCTAGTAGACAGATTATACACTGATATTAACCATGATAGTAGAAATAACTCTCAAACTCTATAACTGGTCTCAACTAGTTACAAATCAAGATTCAGACCGGAACACACCAGAACAAACCAGATTTATAAAACCATGACCTACTGCTTTATATTCTTTTTATTTTACTCCCTTTATCCAATTATCACATTGCGCTCTCATTCCAATTCCAATTTTTTAAAATGTTTTTTCTTTCACTGTATTTCACTGTTGTACGGGTGCAATTTCCTAGCAGTGGGACTTCTGAAAGTACTAATACATGTTTGTTCCTGAAAAAAACGTGATTTGATTCAGTTGTTTTGAACAAATAGTTATTTTTGGAAATTGAAAGTGTTACTCACTCAGTGCAATGAACACGGGAGGACTGTAATAGCCCACCCCTGCTGTTGTCACCGCCGCCACTTGTATGCGATATATAGATTCTGGCAGCAGTCCATCCAACATCACCCACAACACGTCTCCATCCACGCTCCGGTTCAGCCCCTGCTGTGACTCGTTTGCCACACACCACACCTGTGCACCCAAAGACCATCTCTGAGACCACCAGGGTGAACAGGAACCTTAGTTTTATGTCACAGTTCCCACCCTGTAGTCGAGTATGAGCTCTTCCTGTACGTCCGATGGCGGCCGCCATGACACTCGCACAATGGAGCTGTTGCTGAGCTGAACCACACTGACTCCCTGAGGAGGGCTGCTCAACTCTAAATCCAGAAATATCACACAGCAAACACTCGTACATTAAAATTTACAGTCAAACTGAAGGTAAAATGAAAGTCATGCCACTGTAAGCTGAAATGGTACAAAAAGTCTTGCCTTCATTAGGAATGTGGATCACAGCGATCCCGCTGTCCATGCCCTGAAACTCTTTGTAATAGGGTCTAATTTTGAGTTCATATTTCTTGCCCTTGTCCAAATCAGTCAGGACTGCAGTGTGAACGGGGCTGGCTTTTAAATCCTGGACCGTCCATGTGCTCCCCACGGGCCTGTAATACAGCCTGAAGCCTTGGATGTAGCGTGGATGGCGGTCGAGCTGAAAAATGTGGAGGCAAGAGGGTAAGTCTTACAGGAAAGTGTGGCTGAGGCTAATATTTCATACACTTTCTAAATATGGACAACGTGAAGGCTTAATGTAGGCTATAAAAAGTCCTAGAGATGTAAATACTGTACGTGGGTAATTTTACTCGAGCACTTTACTTCTGGTTCATGTATTTGAATAAAACATTACTTCGGGACTTCATTCTAATTTTGCTGACAACTAACAAGCCAATTCTGTGCTAATGTGAAATGTCAAACACTCGAGAAGACAGATCCATTTGCAAGAACCAAAAGTGGTTTCTGAAAAAGAACTGAAAAAGCCATGTCAAAATAAATAAACATATATAACAAATGTAAAATAACAGAATGCAAAAACCTCAATAAACGCAATACTAACAAACAAACCACAGAAGAGGTCTAAACAAGTTCAATGCAATAACAAGACAAACTTGAATTGTATTGAACAGAATTGAAAAGTGAAATTTTTTTTAACCCATGAGAATCGTTCTACGTGACCAATATTCTAAGAACAACATTCCGTGTAATTGTTCAAATTATTTTTTTTCTGCGGAGGTGATGACACGTTGCACCAATTACAATCAATCAGTGCTGAAACAATCCGTGGAAGAAAACTGAGGAAGATCACAGAACTTTCATCTACACACTGCCATTTCAGAAAGGCGAAGGTAATTTATTTAACAACACTTAAGGAGATTTCACACCATTGCTTACTGAAACGTGGTGCTACAGTAAATTCACACTGTTGAGCCATTGTCACATGAGAGAGCTTTGTTTACATTTTAAAATTAAAAGTAGTGTCATTTTTTTTAAACGTGTGGACAAATGACATCGGTTCATGTGTTCACACATCTGGAGCTGCTGAATTACAGTAAAACACATCTGCTCGGTGCTGTTCAAACTCAACTCAACTCTCTAGTTTTCCACTAGATTTGTAACATGCAATAATAAAAGATGCCAAGAAAGCCACACGACAGTGAATGTGGTTTATTCTCCTTGTGTGAATAAAAGAGTTAATCTTTCAGATTTGGTCTTGCGCAAATTTAATTACTTACAGTTTTACTGTGAAAGCTTCTCTTAGCATAATTTATTGTAATAAATAGTAAATAAATTTATTATTCACTCATCATATGAGAATTTTTGCTGCTGAATTATGATTACTGTAACACATCTACTTACGGTCCATGTGATCTGAACACTTGTGGGGCCCAAGATTTTGGGGGGCTGTAGAAGGACCTTCACGCCTGCTATATCGAGCTGCATGTGCAGGTCTTTTCCGTGATTTTCTACACCATCTAAAAATAATCACACACAATGTCAGAGAGGTGCACACGGGGGTCTGGCTCGCACTCGTCACTCGCCGTGTGTACGAATGGGCTCGGAGATGGGGCTGGGGTCACTCAGGCCGTAAGAGTTGACTGCTCGGATGATGAACAGGTAAACTGTATTGGGATAAAGTCCCAGCACAGTGTGCTTCTCTAGCTTCACGGGGTCCGCCACCGTCTGCCACGTGCTTCCTACCGACTGACTGCAACAATAGAGCATTGAACCATTAGGGATGTTCCATGGAAACAAAATCTGTGCAACATTACTTCAAATCTATGTGAATTTGAGTGGAGTTAGTACCTCAATATTTGTTAATTAAAATACAATTATATTATGTTATTGCAGGAAATATGGTGGCTATAGCAACATCAGATGATTGTGACAAAAAGTAATGATAATAAAAATACAAAACATTTGTGAATCTATTACTTATAAACAGAACTATCAATTTCATGAT